>JARVJO010000111.1:15883186-15902188 GCA_031762555.1 Cynodonichthys magdalenae | reverse complement strand
CATAAAACGGAAAAAAAGAGACAACAAAGCGTCGCGAGCGTCGCGAAAAAAACTCCGTCCACAAACAGGAAGTCTCCTCCGACAAACAGGAAGTCTCCTCCTCCCCTTCTTCTGAAAAAATAAGAACAATAACAACAAAACTGGGCATCATACAGCCCTCCAAACACATCCATCCATACATCCATCCATCCATCCTTCATCTTTTACCTGCTTCTTCCTTTCAGGGTCACTGTTGCCCATATCCAGCAGGGACTGTGGAAAGGGACAAGGTACACCCTGGGCAGGTTGCAAGTTCATCACAGAGCCACATAGAGACAATCATTCACACTCTCATCCATAGCCTAAAATGCATGTTTTTGTCTGTAGGAGGAAACCGGAGCACCCACAGAAAACCCACACATGCACTGAGAGAACATCCAAACTCTATCTAGAAAGGTCCCCGGCCCGCATTCAGTGCGGAAACATTGCTGAGAGAACAACAGCTCTATCAACTGAGCCACTGTGATGCCCCCTGCCAAATACCAATTTTTTTTATTTAAAAAATATTTTTTATGGCACGGCTTAAAGACCAGATGTGTCTATGATACCAGTTTTTAACCAAATAAGACTGCTTCAGTTTGGGTACTTGCTGATACTGAGTACTTACTGAGTTACAACCTTAGCATTACACAGTGACTTTAAAAACACATTTATTTTATTTAAAACTTTTTGGATAGCCCTTCATCAGAGCTAAGAAAAAATTCTGAAGCTCCTATGTTGAATAATTTTTGGGTTATAAGCATTTTTGTATGTCCAGACACCCCCATTTTAGATGGAGCCCCCTCCTCAAACATAGGGGTCGATCGTAAAACTGTTGGCTGGTGCAGTGTAGGTATGACACATCTACATTCCTACCAAATGTCACGCTGCATCCCAAAATTGATTGTTTTAGGTGGGGGTCTGGGGAGCGGGTGCTCATTATTGGGCCCGATGAATAGCCCTTCATCAGAGCCAAAAAACATCTGAAGCTCCTATGTTGAATAATTTTTGAATTATACGCATTTTTGTGTGTCCAGATACCTGCTTTTCAGATGAGGTGGAGGTTCAGGAGTGGGGGTAGGTTCATTGGTGGGCACAATGGATAGCCCTTTATCAGAGCTATACAACAAAAGACATTTGAAACTCCTTTGCTGAATAGTTTTTGAGTTCAAAGCAATTTTAACATAGTAGTTTTATGAGAATGTTTCATTGCTGTTTTTTTATTGAATCTGTTCTTATACTTTTTCTTTTATTTGATGGTATGTGTTATTGACACAGAAAAACAAACAACAAAAAAAAACACCTACACCACATTGTCAGTTTTTGCAGCAAAATTGCCAGTGTCTCACTAAATAGCATCTCCACTCTCCACAGAAATAGATTCATTAAGAAATCTTAGGCAATTTTTGCTGGGTCTAACCACCCCCTGTTCACACAGTTTTCTCTTTTACCATTAGGATGCAGATTTGCTTTAATAAGATGCAGAACCAGCATTTAAGAATTCATTCTTACCTGCTGTTATCCATTTAAATACTTCTAGTTGAGTGTTGTATTTGTTGTGTTTGTTAGTAGAGACAGTAAGTAGTAGATATGCTTATACCCTGATCATTTTTATGGTATTTACTGTATTTATTGTTGATGAATGTTTTTGTCCTGCTGGCTCTAACACAAACTTCCTCATGGGGATATTAAAGACAACTTGAACTTGATTTTTGTAAGTACCCCCTTTTCAGATGGAGCTCAATCCCCAGATGTGGGGTCTATTGTAAAACTGTTGGCTGATGCAGTGTAGGTCCAACACATCTACATTACCAAATTCCACGTTGACTGTTTCTGTCCTACAGTTGACTAGAAATCTGGAAAAATAAAATAAAGTAAACAGTACAAAAACAATGTGCCCCTGCTTCGCGTGCCAAATTCATAAATAAACATAAAACTGACAAACTTCATGTGAAATGTAAACTGTAACTGTAGCAGTACTACTGTCTCAGCACGAATACAGGTATTGGTACCAGTTCTGAGTATCAGGGCATTTTCTATGACTAGGAGTACTGGCATTGGGACACCACTATTAGAGACCATAACAAAGAAAGGGGAAGAACACAGAAATAACTAAGTGTTTCATTTTAACTAAACCAAAATGTAATACAACATAATATTAACTAATTAAAAATGGGGGAGCTCTTAAATGAACTCCTGTGAAGTCTCTGGCCAGCTGCCTCCCAATTAACTCGACCACCTGGGGAACCTGAAACACACACACACCCACACACAGGATCTCAGGGAATAGGGCCAGGGGTCGCAATAATATTAAAAGTTTATAAAGTACACATTACCACACACATCTTTGGACTGTTAGTTAAATGGCGTAAACAAAAAAAAATTTATAAAAAAAACTACACATGCACAGGCAGAACATACAAACTCTTCACAGAAAGGACCAAACAAACCACTCCGGAGGTTTTTTTCTTTGTTTGTTTTTTAATAAACAAATCTGAGGTGTATTCCAAACTAAACAAACTCTTATTGTTTTTGAAATTCCATTGAAAGTAATGGAACTCTTGTATAATATTATTCAAGCCAGCTAAGCCAAAGAACTGGGAGATAAGGTTGTCTTCTCCAAAATCCTCGTTGTAATAGAAAAACTTGCAAAGAGGTAAGATAAAGACTAGAACTCACACATTGTATCTCAGCTCTCAGCAATAACTGAGCACAGTTTAGTCCATGCATATCTATTTTCCTCAAATGTGTTAATTAAATTTTAAAGAGTGCGAGTCATTCTAAGACTTGTTTGATCCATAAGCAAATCCTTATTAGCTTCATGCTCTCATTGCTACATGTCTTCAAAGCACACCAGCTGAAACATCTCACAGCCACGGCAGCTCCTTTCAAATGAGAAAGAGGACGGTTTCAATTTTCCACACGCTGTCAAAAGATAAAGAGGAGTAAGAAGACGTCCACGAGGAGTTCAGTGGCTAATCCCAGCCAATATATTGATGCATGTTTGAGAGCGATCCAAGGATAAAACTCCTTAGAGATGCAGGTCAGAAGACAGGGAGGGATAGTGATGTTTATATTAATTTGTCCTCTATTTTGCAAATCATGCACACTTCCTCTGAACCATTCATGAATAATAAAGACTTTGAGAGCTTAAATTGACCCCTCTGCTATTACATCAGATGATGGATTTGTTTGAAAACCACTTGACCTCGACTGACACATCATCACTTTGCTTTGTCATTGACCTTTGCAGGTTGCCAAGTCACAGCTAAAATCTGCCGTCGACACGCCAGCATGTTGATGAAGCTGTAGCGAGTGACCTAATCTTAAATGTTTATTTTTTTTCCAACAGTATGCCAAAATATAGTTGCTAATTTTAGATTTTTACTTGAAGATCTTGTGCTTTTTTGTACCCGTTTGGTCAGATTTTATTATCTTTGTTAAATTGCCCAAAAGTCAACAAAAGTATACTTAAATAACTGTCTAACTGCGGAGGTTTTGGGCTGTTTTTGTCCACTAATTGTTGTTGCAGTGTTTTCTGAGTGTCATGGGCAGAAAAATGGATGGACTCACCTGTGCGCAGTCTTCACTAATGAGATCCTGGTGTTACTTAAGCCGCCTTCTGAGATCTATCCAACGCTGGAATACCTTCCGTACTGTGTACGACAGCCAGAGTTACTGCTTCGATGAATGGTTTGTGTGACCAAGTTTGTTTTTTGTGCTTACCTGAGTCCAGGATTGAACTCCTGAGTCCAAAGACACCGTTGCCTCAAGTTTCTTCCTTGTCGAAGTTCATACTTACCCTCCTAGAGCTTGACTGGATCCTCCAGGTGTGTCCTCCACTTTAGTCTATTTTTTTTATCAATAATATGCTTCGAAAATTCACCCATAATGTTTGTTCTGGTTTAAATGATTTCCCAGTTCTTCTAATCTGCTGTTAATTGTGTTTTATCCATCTGTCAATAAACAAAGGTTCCTAATTTTAGTCTCATCTGGAGCTTTTCTGTGTGGTGTTTGGATGTTTTTTTTTTCTTTTATTCTAAGTAGAACAAAGTGTGTAAAAATACTGTAGATAGGCAACGTCTGAGCCTTTTGGAGAAAATGTGTTTTGCTTTAATTAATATGTTGTCCGACCATTATTGACATTGAATAAAAAAAATATATATATAATAATTCCATAAACCCCTTTTTGTATACATAAACACCAGTCAACACATTTTTTTCCACATACTTAATTATCAAAAGAGAATTTCCTGAATACAACAACACATAAGAAGTCACTGAAAGAAGACTCCTAAGACGTTGAAGGTGTTAATTTTATTCTTCGAACAACAGCATATGGATACAGGATTGTGCATCACAGTGGTTGAGCTAAAAGACAGCACTGATTTATCACTCTCATTATGCCACATTAGCCTGACTGGAACAGTAAATAGGTTGAAAGAGAAGAAGAAAGTCAGTGGAACAGAGACGTAAGGTCTCATTAATCTCTTCCTGCTCTCTGTGTCAGACATCCTTTTGACACTCTTTAATTTTTGAGGACTAAATTAAAAACAGTGAATGTCCCGCCAAAGGTATGTGCCACCCAAATGCTTTACTGCAGTCTTTTCTTGGAATGAACAAGACTGAAACCTGGCATCTTGTTAACACGTGTTCTGCAGATTCAAGTATTTTTTTGCTAAGCTAAAACAAAAATTGGTAACTTTTTATTTGTTGATAAATGTTAAAACGTTGATCAACAAATGCTTCTATTCACAAATTGTTTGCAGTAATCTTATTTTTCCCATATTCTATCATAGGGAATTGATTGAAGTGGTTGATGTAGTGAATAGGCAAATTTTAATCATTTACAACAAATAAGACATAACCATAGATGAAAAGGAGCTTTTTTGGCTAAATCTATATCTTTATGTGATGTATTCATAATATTCATTGTCCCCCTTTTATGAAATAAATTCAAGTAAGAAATAGTTTTTTATCAACTTAATTGTAACATACATTTCAAACTACTCATTTCATTGTTTATCAGTTTACTTTGTAAATGATTTCTAACAGCAACAAATATTTCCCTAGACCAAAATCTTGAAATTTTCTGAAATCTAATAATTTTTCTTTTCTTTTTTGGGGTTGTTTTTACCTACACTTTATGCTTTAGGAATAACTTATTGCTAGCCATATTGACATAACTGTAAAATTTCAAACTATTCTTATCCTCATCACAGTGTGAAAGTACACTATTTAAGTTTTTAATATCCCTAAATTATATTTGAGTTTTTAATGCAGTAAACAAAATGACCAAAGCACAATTAAAATGGCAAATTGGTACCATATTTACATAATCAAATAAAAAAAATGTGTTTTTTTTAAACATGTGTAGTCCAGAACATAATCAAGCACAATTTTTGTGCCCCCATTTTTACTCCCATAACTTTAATGCATTTAATGGAGATTAATTCCCAAAGCAGCTACACGGTAAATACACAACCTGTAACAAGAGTGGATTACTGTCAGCTGCCTTCCTCCTTATCTGTGTTTTATCCACATCTGCCAGCCTGAAGATAAGAGCTGTCATTTCCACTTTTTTTGGGGTCTTGACACCACCTGTCTGTTGGGAGCCGTTTGCACGATGGGCATTACTTCATCGACTGATTCACACAGACTGTTTACTTTCCTGCAGTCTCACAGTTTAACAGCCTGAGTTGCTTGTTAAAATTTCAACTCAATGTTTTTGTGAAGAAAATCTAATTCTTATTAAATCTGAATAGTTTTGTTTAAAAAAAAAGTCACCACAGCAAGCAGTAATGCTGCTAATCAGGGGATTAGGCTTTCTGTATTTTTGTTAAAAATTAATTTTTCAATCACATTTTGCTTTTTATCACTCACTGCTGAAAAAAAAGGGAGATGATTGTGTTTTTGCATGTATAAGTGAGCATTTGTGTGTCTGACTTCTGCCAAAGTATCTCAAGAACCACAGAAATTTGAATTAAACTCACAGAAAGTAATCATTGGATGTACATCTCTGACGAACTTTTGGAGTCAATCCAATTCAAGATGGCCTTCACAGCTAATCCACATTAGGTAAGTTTACACATACTGAGCCATACTTTAACCTGTAAAAATACTCCATGATTTCTTAAGTCCTCATTGTTGTCATCTCTCGGTACAGTCAGTTCTGGGAAACCTTTTCTAATGCTAGTTCTGTTATTTCTATTTAAAACATCATTCTAATTATGCCTCTGCCATACTGTTCTCTGGTTTGTAATAAAACCAATGACTTCTGCATTTACATCCTTTCTCTTCATGTGACAGTAATAATAAATACTTTTTACTCAGTGATAAAAAATACATTTTTTGTCCAAGTAATTCTAACAAAAAGGCTGAAATACCCATATCACACACAATCAAATTTCAATGGTGACAATTAATGAATCATAAAGAGACAATCTGTGCATGACAAGTAGCTGAGTCATCCTATTATAAGATTAAATTAGTTCAACTCTAATTTGAAAATTAGGATTTCAGTACAGAAATTGTTTTGAACAAGCTTGGAATGTTTTTAATCTAATCTTTCAATCCTGCCACAACTGTTGCTGTATTTCTGCAGGGATGCTACTGTATATCACAGGGAAAAGAGGTGTCTAGAACTGCAGTTCCTGACAAGACAAAGCAGATGTAAAATCAAGCAAGAAGAAGAAGCAGAAGTAGTGAGATTAAGTCAAGTTCAAATGGGTCATGTTATAAGCCTCTCAGGAGAGGAGTGATATGGAGGGATTATCCAATGAAATGAGGGAAGTTAATCAAACGAATGAACTGGAGACTTTGAAGCAGGACTTTTAAAAGGGAATGATTGGCTATAATTTATGAATGAAAGAATGATAAGACTTCACTCTTTGATTTATTTAACACATATACATCCAACCTTTTTCCCCCCATTCTCAGAACATCAAAACAGCTGTTTTATCAAAGCACCTGCATCTCTAAGATATGTCCACGGTGTCCTTTAATGTTGGTGCAGTAACACACCAGTGGCACAAGTGTTAAATGCTGATCCTACACATTGGATAATGAGGGTGAAACGCACCTTTTCACATTTCAAACAGGAAAGCAATTTATTATGTCACACAGGAGCTGGTGGTGTTTTCGAACTCTCTGCGATTACTGCTAACACAATGAAAGCTCTTTTGGAGCCATTTTCAGGTGAAGCGCATTCAGGATTTTATGGTCCCTCGTGTCAGGCTGTCCCTGACTGTGCTCAGTTTTGCATAGACGACATCTAACAGAGAATGACATCATTTTGGAAAGTACGTTTGAAGAAATAGGGTTATATTCGTTCAATCGAACGCTTGAGGGAAGGACAGCATTTCAACCTCATTTCACGCACACGCCGGGCTGTGAAGCTGCTCAGCTTCAGAGCTGCTGTAAAGGCAAAGGTTGGACACACTAAACATAAAGTTTTTAAATTGAACTCTGAATGAAATTCACTGATAAATAAAAAAAAAAAATCCTGACAAGGTGGTTGACAGAATCCCTGCCTTGCTTTTAGTGTTGGAGAAACCACTAAACATTTCTTTATATTTCCTATTTTCTTACACACCGCACAAAAAAGCCAAACTGTGATTTAAAAAATACGTTTTAGAGCACACCTTGCAGCAGACCAGCTGACAGTCATATAGTCTTAAAGTCAATATTTCATCACAGTTTTCTCTTTCTCTGCAGACCCAGGGAATGATTAATGTGGTATATAATCCTTTGGAAAATAATTTTCAGGTTTTTCTTTTTTGAATGGCAGAGTTGCATGAAGTGAAAATGTATTTTCTGCTGCTGTGCTTACATTTACTGAAATGAAATCATTCTCAGCCAGCATGCAAAACACTATTTTAAACAGCGTCTACATTGAAGCCTTAAGGCAATCTCAAATGAACTCGATTGTAATTAAATAGTTATTTTAGGCAGTTTGTTTAAGTAATATTTATATGAAGCACAGTGCGGAGCACCTCACCAGAATATGAACTCCATGGAACCACCAGATGCAGATTTGTAGGATCAGGTATTTTAATTTGTGCTTTTGTGCTGCAGGCAGAAGCAGTCAGCCAAAAAAAAAAAAAACTGCAGTATGTAACCAGCTTTAATCAGCAACCTAAATGTTAGCATTACATTGCAAGAGTATTTGCTAGACATACATAAAAATGGGTTTATCTTGCTTTCTTTGAATAATCATAGAAACATGTTACAGTCTCTAAAAGTCAAAGAGCTGTTGTCCATTCAGATTTGCAGGGATGAGACTTGCAGGCCTGTATTAAAACGCATCTGTCTGCCAAACCAGCCTATTTAAATAATGTATATCTGTTTTTTTTTTTTATAGGACACAGTTTCGATGAGAACAGGTGTGTGTTTTGGCTGAGATTGCACACAAACACACACACACACACACACACACACACACACGTGACGTGTCCACACTCTCTACTGAGGTACCAACCATCTGTTAATGTTTCTAACCACCTGTGCTGGAAACGTCCCATTTCATAACAAGTTTGCAACTGGCTGTGCCCCCTGTAAAAATGATCGCTGATTGGACCTCTTCCTTTCACATCTGGAAGGTGAGTAATTTGGTTTTAGAATTGGGATAACCAAAATCTGCTCAGTTCTTCTTTTCTGTAACATTCTCTTAAGTACCCAAAGATTTGAACTTTGCGACAGTATAAGTTCTGAGTTTCATGATAGAAAGATTAAAACTGGTGCAAAAAAGTAAAATTACGGAACTAGCTGTCAAATTAAAAGCCAAGCATTTATAAAAGGAATGCACGTCTAAACTTATTTTATGCTGAGGATGGACGGAGTTAGAGTTGTTTTGGTCAAACCTGATGAGACAATACCAACAATCTCATTACATCTTGTGAGATATGTGATAGAGTTCAGACTGAGCTCAAGGTGTAAATGATCATTTCTTGAATGAGTTATGATTGATTGGATGTTGCTGTTAAAATCTGATAGACAGTAAGAGGGAATAAATCAAATTATCTTAATATTATGATTGTTAATGTTAATCTGGTGTCTTGATTTAACGAGAATTAAAACAGTAGTAAGGTAAGTTTAACCTTTTTTTTCTATTTTTTTTTCTATTTTTTTATTCCACTGACTTACTAGAATTTGTTAAATGAATGTGTTTTTTGTGTGTGTGAAATTTAGGCATAAAGCTTTTCATAAATTCAAATTATTTTTTATATTTTTGCTCATATTCATTTGTTCTACATTCAGATGCAAATAATCCAAATCTCTTGACTGTAATCCCTGCTTGTTCACTTAGCATGCCTTGTAATGAATTGATGACAACACTGGAAATGACTTTATTTAATACTGAACACGGATACCTTAGAATGCCAGTGGTGTTTGCAGCTGACAGAGCAGGACCGTCGTCTGGCTCACTGTTGTTCTGTTAATGTCAGAGGCTGTCATTTTGGGATTAAGAACAAATATATTTATGAAGGTTTCCCAGATTAGGATTGGCCTGCTTTTAAACATAATCATTTCTTCTCATCATAATAAAGCCCCTGCCTGACCCATGTTATTCTGCTTTACATTTCTAATTATCTATATGGCTAGCATGAGAACTGATATGATTTATTTTTATTTAAAAAAATAGTTTTATTCCATTTATTGTGACTTGATCCATCAATTGTATTTTTAGCTTCACGTCTCATAAACACACAAATAAGTTTATTGTGGCAGATACGGCATTTACAGGAACTTTTTATTTCTTTTGGTGTTGTTCAGCACAATTACCTTTTTACCTTTTACTTATTTCACATACAGTTCAGACGACCCAAATTAAATTGTGAAAGCAATTTAAGTTTTAGGTGTTAGTAGAAGGATGGAATATTTTGTTTAAATACAAAACATAGTAATAACAATAATGTCTATGTGTAATGTCTCACATTTTTATAATCTAATATACAATACAACAGAGTTAAACACACTGGTTTTTCTAAAGATAATTCTGAGTTGATTTCATTTAAACTTGTTTATTTTACTGACCAGTGCTGGTTATCTCTTTTGGTACTTTTATAAACGTGCTGAGCTTCTGTGTTGGATGTTTTCCTGGGGAACAGGAGGTCACTTCAGCTATTTAAGTACCTCATCGATGTTTATGAGTTAAACAGAGTTTCTCATTATTGTTGCAGTAAAACGTCAGGGACCTGTCAGTCAACTGAAGTATCAAAAGGTTTTATAAAGTGAAGTAACCCACCTGATATGACCTGCTGAGTCATTTTAATGAGGATCTCTGTGCAAGTCTAGTGCTGGATAAATACATACAAAAAAAATACAAAGTTCAAGCGATGATTTCACCAGATCAACATGTAGTATGAAATCCACAAGGAGAGGGGTAGAAGGATCTCAATTTCTTTGTGTGAGTTGCAGAAGCCCACAGTTTTGTCTCTTGAATTTTGAACACGGTTAAAAATTAAATAAATACAGTAAATAAAAAACTGCTGCAAACTTTCTACTAGAATATTAAGAGTTATTTTGGTCATCTTAAAACTTTTTCAGTATCCTTTCTGCAATTTTGGAGCAGTCATGTTTTGACACCTACACACAGGCATTCTCATGCTGATTACATAATATAAATAACAATAATAAAAATAATAATAATTACAAATATGATAAAAACACTCCAATCATTCATAAAAAATATCCAAATCTAGTGAACAACATCTCAAAGTAGATAAAATGATAAATGTGGGTCAAAGAGGGTCTGATGTGGACAACAAAATAATGTATATGGTCTAGAATACAGCTTTGTGAGCCGAACACACAGAAAATTATTTTAAATGAGTCACACAAAACATGGCAGCGTAGCTCACAGGTCACAAACTGTCAGGATTTGGAGCAACTGCAACTAAAAAAAGTGTCTATTTTCTTGTAATGTTTTCATTTTTTACAATTTTGACAGGTCAACTCCAACAGACTTAGTCTGGTGATATACCTGCTTTAGATTATAGTTTCCCTACTTATTAAAGTAATTAGATTAATCGATTGTATTTCCTGTCTTTGCTTCTGGGAGTGTTCGCATCTGCTTTATTTTTTCTTGCACTGAACCATCACCCCAAAACTGAGGTATTCATCTGAACTGTGAATTATACACCTACAGAAATGAACAATTATATATTCCTTTGTAAATTTCAAGCCATCAATTACTTGTTAAGGTAAGTATTTTATATGCAGGCCTCAATAATTTTAAGAGAATACAGTTACCAATAAGCGTAAATTTGTAAATGTAGGTCAAACGTGACACAGGTATACAGTGAACTGACTGTTGGTAGAAATCCAACAACATGCACCTACCCACATTAGGAATCCTTTAATCCTATGACATGGAGGAAAGGATTTAAGCAACAAATTTTCTAAAAATACCACCACTGTGTGAATATGGGCCACGGATATTTACCACTGTTGCTGCATAATCATCAAAGTTGACAGGTGACGTCCTACAGTGGCTCCTGTTTGTCATTAATGTCACAACAGCTACAAACAAATTACACTATTTACAAATTTACTATGGCATATCTCTTCAACCAGCATTGTGTAAAATGGCTGAAACATAATTATTATCTCTTACTGGCTTTAAAGAAGAGCCAGGTTGGGTTGTTTTTAAGATGGGTAATTGGAGCCCGTCTGTTCTTCCAGAGTTCGCCCTGAGTCACCTGTATGGGCGAACAGCTGATAAGGGACTCATACAAACCATTTCTGTGGATGTGCAGTAATTGAGCTGCTAACAGACATCCAACCCAGTGATGGTTACTTGCATGACAGGCCAGCTCTATATCTGCACTTCATCTAGATGAGAGGTCACAGCATGTCCCTCAAAAAGAAGACAACTTAAATCCGTCAGCTCTGTTTGTAACGTTTCTGCGCTGCTATCACACCCCATCAGTTTCTTCACTGTGCTGGGAGACATGAGAAATAGATGTAATATAACTGAGCTCAGCTGATAGCTGAGCTCGTGTAAAAAAAAAAATGTCAAGGCTCTTACTCTGGATTTGCTAACTTGTAGCTCCTCCACCATCCACACTGAACCCGTACTGGTTCTGGAATCTAAGTCTCATCCGTGGCAAGATTGGCTGCCATGTTTGATGTAAACTGATGCACATAACTGTAGATGGTAAAGAGTCACTTTAGATTTCCTCTAAAGAAACAATGAACAAAGAAAAAAAAACTAGAAATGCAACAAATAAGGGAATGATCATTTAAAGTTGTTGCAGTGATCCATGTAGTGTTAAGTATGGGTGTTGGAAAAATTTCATTCATTGCAGTGCTGCTCATGATTTAACAGGTAGCCATCAAAAATAGTGAGGTTCTGTGAAGGTTTATTATATCTTACCTGTTGAAGAAATCTCTCTGAACAACCTCAGTTTGATGAAAGAGTTTAATTCTGACTGGAGAGAAGAGGTAACAGTTATTTAGGCAGAACAAATATATATTTCTGTTTAACTGCTGCTGCTATTTGCACTTGCCAGCAGCCATACAGTTCTATGTAAAAAAAAAAGCTTTACTGATTTTAAGGTTTATCAAATCATGTTGACATGTATTACTGAGATTAAACTGAAGTTGTGTTAATCCAGCATTTGGTCTCATCTGTGTTGGGACAGAAGCTCAACACTTTAGACGATCTCAGTTTGCAGAAATTGAGTTTGACTAGGAAAAACAATATAACAATAACAAACCAGAGATATTAATTTGATCACATGAAAAGATCTTAACTATTCCTTTAAGGTATGTTTGTTTGTCCATAGCTGGCTGAATACTGCAGCTGCTGCTGTTTTATGCCTTTGCACACTCAGTGTACATAAGGTCATCGTAGTAGCAGATCCTTGGGGAGTGATGTGGAGATGTGTGTGTACAAAAACAAAAACTGCTGATTCGCAGCTTCTTTTTAACAGATGGTTCAATGTTATAAAGCTGTATTGTGGTTTAACCCTCATATCCACGATGGCAATGCAGCCCTGTAGCTTTCTGGTTTATGTCTCACAGCAGGTTCAGCTAAACAACTGTGGTCAGAAACAGAAGGTTGAGGGAGAATATTTGACTTTCTATACTTGCAGAAATTGCAGAAAGAAAGAAAGATAGAAAAAAGGAAAGAAAGAAAGAAAGAAAGAAAGAAAGAAAGAAAGAAAGAAAGAAAGAAAGAAAGAAAGAAAGAAAGATAGAAAGAAAGAAAGAAAGAAAGAAAGAAAGCCACCCACTAGCACACTATAAATCTCAGTCTGTTTGCTCCCATCACTTTTCTTTTATACTTTCCTTTACTTGTCAGGTACAAATATAAGACATGACAGTTTTTTACAACCTCGAGGGCCATTTAAAATGTCATGACAATAAATGCAAAAAATAAAAACCTTAAGCAAAGACAGAAAATCTGACAAGATGTGTGAAATCTGACAAAAACATAAGAACACAAAGGATTTGTGGGCGTCAGTTACTTTTGTCTGGAAGACAGTTTTTGTACAGAAGATTTTAAATCCTTTGAGAAGGTCTAAGGTCAAAGTAAACTTAATTAAGTAAATCAAATCTTTTCATGTGCCTTTACATGTGATCATTCCCAAAAGATCTGCATTACTGCTGCTATAATGTTTACAAAGGAGAATAATTAGACATAAGTGTGTTTGGCATTCTCAGTTAAATTAGCTTGAAATAGGTTTGATTAAAGCCAGAGTGGCTTTTTCACAGAATAAAGAATTTGAAAAAAAATATTTGTCATTGTAATGCACATCCAAATCAGTAATTCTTTTATGTACCCTGACAGAATAAAACTGCTTCAGAACTGGTTAAACTTGCATGAATTTTGAATAGCTCAAGAAGGATTTGTTTGTGTGATATAAATTCTTTGGGCAAACAAGACTAAATTATTAAGCCTTGGTGAGCAATTTTTGTGAAGTAAATGAAGATGTGATTAATTCCAGAACCTGCTTTCTGCTCATGTGTGATTACCAGTGTGCCATGAATCATCCACTGTACCATTCTGCACCTTCACTTCTATCCAGCTGAGCTACAGGAGGGAAATTTTCTAATTAACTGCGGGTTAATTGCTCCAGCAGTTGATGCGAGTAGAGGATGTGCATCATATGGTTTATGTGTTTTTTAATACCTTTAAAGGAACTTTATTAACAACCTTTTTTTCAGCACTGCCATACATTAAACTCTATTTTCACTCTGACTTATTAGCAGCACTTTTGCCTATAAGCAACTGTAGTTACCCATTTATAGTTTACAGACAACCGTGCTGTCACTTGGTTAACATGCACAAGATGCAGATGGTGACTTACTGGCAGCTGTTGGTAAACTCATTGAATTATGTGAATACATGTGTAATGATGTTTACACCTCCCTGACACTGATTTAGTGCTATGTTTATTATTTAAAAATTACAACAAAACTGACTTTGCAGGGTTTAAAGCACCACTGAAGAGAGATTGCAAATTTGATATGTCCCTTATTTGTCATGGTTTGCAGTAGTTGTGACCCAAAGAGCAAATAGAAAACCTCTTAGCTCAGGTTCTCCAGACGACTTACTTTAATCTTCATATCAACGCTGTTGAGACAGTGGGGATTGGACATGAGAATGAAGCTCAAACAAACACATACAGGTGATAATGCTAAACCCAAGAACAGACCAATTCACAGGGAATATAAAGACAACCTACAGAACTCAAACCCCCAACTGTTGTACAGACACAAGGTGTGGGTGGGCGTGGCTGAACAGATTAACATGAACCAAACACAGGAAACTTGAACTGATCAGAATATAACATTACTAAAAACTAGGAATAGTTACAGTATTCAAACAAACATAAGCATAGATCCTGTTACCATTTAAAGGAAAGCAGAGTTAAACACAACCTAAGAGCAAGAGCAGACTTGAAATGTTGATTTTTCCATTTTCTTCAAGATGTGTTTAAAATGTCCCAGTGGGGTCAAACTGGACAGTTTCAGTTCCTGCTGCAGTGATTCCAAGATGATGAAGCGGAATACTTAGATGTTCATGTAAGACTAACCAGTGACCCTAAATTAGCATAATTAATAATGTTAATAATAATGCTTGTCTGTCTTTTGTGTAGGCTAATAAATAAATAAGTAAATGCATAAATAAAATATATAAATAAAAAACTAAACTAATCACATGGTATCACTCCAAACAAATTAGATTCATATTCACTTTATAAACAGGTACAACATTACTCAAATGCATTGCAGTATAGAAATTAATCTTTTAAACAATAATTATGATATTCATTAACGCCTTATTCCAGTGACAGCACATTTTGATTTTCACATTTTTTTAAAGTTTTAAAACTCTAATACATTTAAACCCCAATAAGAACATTTTAAAACAATGCAGTGTGCTATGTATTGTCATCAATGCATGGTCCCATGCAATAATGAAATGTGCGCTCTTGCATGTGACCTATCACATGTGAAATACACAGCATACATAGCTGCCTGGGGAGCTTAAGGACTAGGTGTCTTGCTCAAGGACACCATGACATGTGAGCTTAGAGAGGGATCAAACCTGTGGCTTTCTGGTCCCAAGACAACTGTTCTACAACTGCACCACAGCCACCCCAAAAGAGCAAAGACTTGATTTGAAACTGACATGAATTTCTGACAATAATCTCCCTTTGACATACTCTAAAAAAATAAAAAGTGTGGCTGACATCACAAGAGGTGAACGTAGGAAAGAGAAGGAAGGATACCCAATTAAATCTAAGAAAATGATGGCAAGTGTGAGTGAACTGATGAAACTCTCGGGTAATTTCAGTGCATTCCAGCAGGAATAACCACGGAGAGAGGAGCATCTACTCCAAGTGTGAAACATACAATAAGGAAGTTAAATCTGTTTCCAAACCAATTACAGATGCCGGCATTGATACTGAGACTGATGGAAGTGAATGGGTGCTGCAGCTGCTGATAGATATCTGGTTGTATGTACCAAGGGTTTAAAAAATATATAAATAGACTGCAATAAGCCTCCCCTGCACCCAAACAAAAACATATAAATGATAATCATATTGCATACATATTTGACAGAAACAGAAATAATTAGATCAGTTAAAATAATTCAAAACAACTAAATGAAGCGTTTTTACAGAAGCAGTAGGAAAAATGGTTGCATAAAAAAACACTTTAAGGGTACAACAGTCTAACTTCTATTAATGTTAAAAAAATTTTATGTGCAACAACTAAAAATGAAAAATCTTAAGGCCCTGTCACACTGATATTTTAGACAACTTATGCCGACATGTGAAAACAATTTTTATAATTTTTTTTACTCACATTGGCTATAAATTCAATCTAATTGTTAGCATTGCAATAGGTCCAAAAGAGGCTTCCAGTAGATTTATTTTTTTACTTCCATCCTCAGCTTATACATCTTTAAAGTTAGACAAACTTTTCACAAGTTAATGTAAGTTGTGTAATAGGTTACAGTGTGACAAGGACTTAATACAGAATAAATGGTACAAATGAAATAATTAGATGTTTATGGGCATTTGGTCGGGCTCCCTCTGTGTCACTTATTGATGCGTTGGGCTAGACTTTAGTTTCAGGATCAGTGTTTAAGTTTAGGGATAAGGGTTACTGGTCAGATTCCTAGGAAGGGCAGAGGTTGGATGTTTAAGGTTAATATAGGTTATATTTAGGGTTAAGTGTCATGATTAGGGTTAGTTTATTTTTTCAAAAATTTCACAGGCTCCTTCCACTCATTCTCATGTTGTGAATTAATGATGAGAGTGGGGAACCCAACATGTCAACAAGTGACCAAGCATCTGTACTGTATGACAACAAGTCAAATAAGTATCCTGGCAACAATGCATCATGATTTGTTGAAGGTTTTCAGCTGCATTTCTGCTAGTGAAGTGAGGAACTTAGTCACAATTAAAATGTGTTTGCAGTGCTGAGAAATACAAAAAGATAATCATCAATCATGCAATGCTGTCAAGGAGGTATGTGTTTGCCCTCATATTTACACAGCAATAGGACGAAAACCTAAAAAGCTATTGTCAATAAGGAGCACCTTCAGTGTGAAGAACAATCATTCCTGAAAATAATTGGTGTGTATGGGATTACATGAGGAGAAAGAAACTTCACAGAAGATGTGTTAGCATCCTATCTGCTGAGTTCCTTCAAAATAAGTGTAAAAAAATAATTGAGAAAACTGATGTTGTTTTGAAGACAAAGTGTAATTATCAAAACTATTGGATTCCAATTTCTCTTCTATTCATTGAATTTGTGTTGCTCATTGATCTAATGAGCATGTTGGAATAATATTTGTGAAGAGTTTTTTAACATGAAAGCCATTTTACACTGGAACATCCTGTCCTCACCGCAAACACTATAATAATCTGTAATCAGTGTGAATAAAGTGCGTGTTTATTCTTTTTGCAAAAATCCTGGCTGTATGAAGAAATGTGTGGGGTGGGACTCATTTCTATGTTAATCAGAACAACACAAAAGAAACTTGTTGATTTTAAACTTTTTCACCGTGTAATTTTAAATCATTCTTTGAAAAAGGGGTGGCACATTTTTTGATGAAAGTTTGTTGCAGCATGTCTTCATTACAAAATAAAAAAAATCCAATCAGTGAGATATAAGAGTTTTTACAAGCAGACTAGCAGAGGCAGTAAACGAACAAGAGCTGTGATTATTGACTCTGGTGTCACCTTAAACCTGCCCGGAGCTGCCAACTGATGGACCATAGCTTGGAGGCTGAAAAGATGGATGCACCAGTGGCTGTTACCTTGTAAATGTCATGAGAGGTTGCCATGGGAGGTAAAAGATGTGGTGATCTACAACTAAAGTGAATAAGTGACAAGAGCAGACAAGGAGCCAATGCCCCCTTTGGCTACAATTTTTTTTTGCCACCCTTTGGTGCAATAGGTCATATTTCCGAAGAAACGGAAAATATGAGTACTATTCGTTTTGTAAAACATTTTCTGTCTCTTGGGGGTATTTACTCATAAAGCCATTTATAGTTTGACGATAAGTCTATTTTCAGCTGTAAGTGAAAACTGGTGGATGTTCTTGAAATCTTTCAAAATAAAACCTTGCAGATCAATCCCATAAAATAGACAGGCGTGGGTCAGACCTGGTGAAACAGATGTGAGCCAGGTCTGGCGATGATGGCACTGTAGCATGCCAAAACAAACCTGGTTGTGGTTTGGTTTATGTGGTGCTGGCCCAACCACAGACCACCTCTGTCAAATCACATCTGGGCCACCAAAGGGCCATTACTCTTTGAAATATCTGGACAGAGTGTTTGTGCGTTGTGTGGGCCAGAACTGGGCCAGACTAATTTTGCTATGTGGAATTGTTCTGTGTTGAAATACTATCAACTTAATCTACTTTATTAGCTTTAATTTGCATACTAAAAAGCTAAAAAATATTAAATAAACATTTAGCTTCCAACAATATTATGCAAAAGTTTTTGATTATTCTTTTTGTTAAGTTTGGAGTCTTTAAGATAATCTATCTTCAGGTCAAGTCATTATCCAGTTATACAGGCAGTCAATGTTTTTCCTCTGTTACCAACAACCAGCCTGATCTCTCCCATGTGTCGCTGTTGTCAGGGGCGCCTGCAGGATTTTATTGGAGGGTACGCACAAACCCATCTATCTGACGCGCACGAATTCATGCAACATGGACACGATGCACATGGCACACAAAACAGCAACTTGGCACCGTGCCAAGTCCTGACCAACACAGGAGCGTGGTGCGCATCAGTTCCACAGGCCCAAAGCGTGCACACGTTCGTCCCGCTTTTGACTCGTCACATTACGAAGTCAAAAAGAGAAAATAAAAAATCCACAAATGTTAGCTATTTAGTGACTGCCGTTTGCAACATTACATCCTTATTTATGTCTGCGTCCTTTGCAGGAAGAAGAGAGAAGAAAGAAAAGGCAGCAGCATCAGATCAGTCAGAACGCACCGCGGCCA
>JARVJO010000111.1:15817608-15830609 GCA_031762555.1 Cynodonichthys magdalenae | reverse complement strand
GGACTGCAGCTGGACCCTCCTCCTCCTCCTGTCGGCGTCTCCTCAGTTATTCCCGTAACGTGAAGAGAATTGCATTTTTTTTTTCTAAGTCTCCAGACAGTAGTAACATCGCCAAAACTAGTTGATATGACAGAATAAATACTACTTTTCCGATAGTAGAAACACGTTCCTAATAACTTTTCTCCATTATCCTGGGATGTGTATTCCTGTGAGTTTGCGACTCCTACTTCCTGTTTACTACAGACGTGCGTCTGACGTATTTACACTTTGCGTAGTCTGGGTGATTCGATTCAAGCCAGTCGATGGAAACATGTCTGAGTCGCATTAATTATTTATTTCCTTTTGTAAAATGAAAAAAATTCGCTCAAAATTCGAATTAAAATTGGATGGAAACACGGTTACTGAGTAAAACTATTTTATGTATTATTTTAAGTATTTCTGTTGTATTACATTCACATTTAGTCAGTCATACTTTCCAGTGTTTATAAGAGGACATGTCAAAACACTGTTTTTATGCTTGAAATACCATGTTTTTGCTAAAATAAAATACATTTTTAGATGTTTTGGATAAAAATATCAAAGTTTTTGTTCATCTGCAAAAAGAAATAAACTAAATAATTCCATGTATGTTAAAAAGTTGCAGAAATTAGATTTGTTGGATGGTTAGTATGGACTCCATGTCTGACCTTGACACAGCTGAATGTTCTTTTGCTTAAATCACTGTCAGCATTACATCCTCCATAATATACCCTCCTTTAAACTTAGAGAGAGCAGGTGATGATGACACACACAGGCTTTATTACACCATAAACATCCTCCATTTATATGTCTCCCAAAAGAATAATAATTTCCTAATCAGACAACATATGATTCAGCTCCATATTTAATAAACATAAAATACACCAGAAACTATAAAACCCTGTAGGTTTTTACACAGAACCTCTCATTGTATCTGCTGTAATAAGTCGACAAAACCCTGAAGTAAAGGTCAGCTGAAGGTTTAAGGTGGCCTTATGAAATAAGGCTCATATTTTAAGTGACCTAACAGACGAGTGGTTAAGGTGGTTCTGGGAGCAAATGTCATCATGAGTGAGTTCCTTTGATTTCCTGGGTGGTTGGACTTTTATTGTCATTCTTCTGCTTGCTTGCCCCACATTTCCTGTCTTACTGCTTCTATTTAATAAAGGAAAATGTCACCCAAAAAACGCCTAATGTCTAATCTTTTGACTAGGTCATCTGCTTTATTGTTATGTGTAATACACTGACACGGACGAGTGAACGACCTTGGGTTACTTTAAAGTTATCCAGTAATGGTTCAGATGACGTGGAGTTGTTCATTAGTTGGAAAATTGAAAGACTGCTTAACCTACTGTGAGCAATGATGCAGTGAAACACAGTCAATCCTTCATTCTCTCTCTCTCTTTTTTTTTTTTTGGTTTGCCTGAGCTGATCTCAGACAACAATGTCACCAATCCTGCAGTACTTTTATGAAAAATAAAGTCAGAAGTGAAAAGTCTCCAAATTTTTTGGAGTTAAACTAGATTTATAGTTGATGCTTTGAACACGGCGCAAGGGTGCGCATGATAAAAGCCCCATGTGTTGGCCACGTGGTGCTGTCTAAATTTCACAAGTTATAAAGTGTACTGCTGCAAATCTTTTTCGTAGAGTACTACACCAACATAAGCAAGAATAAACCCCTAAACCGCTTTCAAGGTACATGTCGTTGGCTGAGCCTTGCACAACACTCAAAAGCATGACCTTCCTTCATTAGCTGAAATTCCTCCTCTTCCTCGTGCCTGCATGGGTGGAAAGCATTTTTTGTTGTGGTGTTGCTTTTTTGTTATTTTTCCACTAGTTACATTTTTCTTACAAAAATTTTATTTAGCAGAAGGTAATAGGCAAATTATTTTTGTATAATTTTTATACTACTACATTGTTTTATATTTTTGTAAATTGTTAATATTTTTTTTTTATTTTTCCTAAAATCTTTTTCTTATTGTATTCGACTGAATAAAGGCAAAATCCTGAAAATATTCAATAAATATCAAATATCAAATGAAAAAAAAGTATTGGTAACCGCATCAATATTGGGTGTTGGTATAGGTATCGGCAATATTAGCCCTGTGTTTACCTGGTATCGAATTCATACCAAAGTCTCAGTATGGCCCACAGATCTACATCAAGCAGTTCATATCAAACTATGAAGTGGAGTTTTGTAGTGATCTTCTATTCAGTCTTTGGCAACATTCTTATTATTTTTATTATTAATATTATGACACTCGGATGCAAAGCAGGGTCATATTGTTTTTGTACTGTTTATATATAATAATTGGGATTAAAGTTATTAATCTATGCCCAGCACTCTTTTTTTATTCAGAGATTTTTGGTCAACCATAGAACAGAAACGGCTGCACCAATCAGCGTGAAATTTGGCAGAAATGTAGAAATAGCCCTACACTGCGCTAGCAAATGGTTTTACCATTCAAGGATTGGGCTCCATTTGAAAAGGAGGTGTCCGGACATACAAAAATGCTTATAACTCAAAAACTGTTCAACATAGGAGCTTCAGATGTTTTTGTTGTTTAGCTCTGATGAAGGTCTGTCCATCGTGCCCACCAACGAGTGGACCCCCCACCCATCCAGGCCCACACCCAAAACAATAACATTTTGGGATGCACCTACCAACATGAAATTTGGTAGAAATAGAGATGTGGTCAACCTACACTGCACCAGCCAACCTTTTTACATTAGACCCCATATTTGAGGAGGGGGCTCCACCTGAAAAGAGGGTTGCAGGACATACAAAAATGTTTATAACTCAAAAACTATTCAACATAGGAGCTTTAGATTGTTTTTGTTTAGCTCTGTTGAAAGGCTATCCATCCGCCAAAATTAGATCTGATCCTATTTTTGCCAGACTCCGGAGCTACACCGGAGTCAATCTAGAAAGATCACATAGCACCAACAGGAAAAGGAACGAGCACAACATCCGTATTTTCAGAATAAGTCACCACAGTCAGACTAATTTTGCCGAAATCCCAGCTATATTAACAAATATATGGATATATTTTTACACAAATGCTGCCAGAATGTTTTGAATGACTAGTATCTAGCAACTCACCTGTTGTAGATAGCTCAGTGAAAAACTTAAATTTAGATAAAATAGAGTTCAGATTTGATTTACTGTTCAGCATTTTTTTCAATGTGGAGAAGCAACTTTGTAACGCTGATGCACTTTCTGTGTTTCTGGCATTACTTCATTGTTGTAAGAACTGTAGAGTAAAGTAATGGTGTGGACTCCATCATCTTACTATGTTTGGGTTGGTGAGCAAAAAATTAACTCTGGAACTTTGGCTAAAAACAGACCACTCAATGCTAGCTCTCCATCCATGCTGTTTCCTAAAATTGAAGTCATGATATTTATTCTTTATACCCTTTCTTAATAAACCCCACTACAAGTGGTTGGAACTATTGCTTTAAAATGTCCTGCAAAATAGAAATAACTCAAATTCCCCATAAATTTGAAACAAAGGGGATTTTTGGACATTATGTTTTAATCTATTAAAATGTTACTACATGTGTTGGCAGATGTTCAGAGCAATATTTTCTTCCTTGACACTTACTTCATAGAAAATTGAATTCTGTCACACAAATTTTCTTTCATTTGTGGCTACTTCACACCTGGTCAGATAAAGCTTTTGCTAACCAACACCCGGAAAGCTGAATTCATTCTCAAGTGGCTCTATTTTTGACTCATTATGTTGACCATGGTTGGACAGGCAGGGAAGAAGCCAAATGGACACTGAGCCAAATTGTCTGCTGTGCTTTTACAGAGCGAAAGGCATTCTAGTTGTTCACTCTCACACTGCTTCGTGTGAGGCTTCGGGTTTGTTGCTCCGTTAGACGCTGTGATTTTCTTCTCACGCTCAGCTTTGGTTGAGGGCTTAAACACAAACAGGAGGTTTGGGAGAAAAATGAGAAAAATGGTCTATATTTTTATTTTAACCATTGGCTTTCAACTAAATCTCCCTCTTTTTTTTTAGCATTTTGACAGAGAGACATAAGAGCAAATAAACCAGTTTTTCAAATTCTTGTGTAGAAAAAAAAACATAATTGTAAGCTATACTAAGTTACTAAGTTATTTACTAAGTTATATACTAAGTTATTTTACTGTTACTGGTGAACAAGACTCCCAGATACATGAACTCCTCACCCCTGACCCACAGGGAGAATTCCACTTTTTTGTGGGAACCATGGCCTTAAAAAGAGTCTATGCTGCTGTACCAATAAGCTAAAAGTAATCAAGCTAACAGGAGAAACTTTACATGTAACAGAACATGACAAAAATAACACTACTTCACCTTAATAAAATCATACCCACATTATGCTGAAAAGAAAAATTCACCTGTGCTGCAGCATTTCCACCCAAAACATAATACATTGCTGGTACTGTATGAAACCCAACACTTTTAGTACAGTTTAGTTCTGTTACTTCACAAAGAGCACTCTTAGCATCAAGCACAAAACAAACTAAAGTGGATGTAATGTATTTATGTTAAGTGTAATAAAATGTAGTTTTTTGTTCCAAAACTGACCCAACATGGGTGTAAATCAGAGGGAATGTTGCCCCACTCCAGCCCACTCCTGCCTCACATAAAGAGCTCCCACTCGTCAGCACTACACTGCGAGAGCTGGAACCTGCTGGTTTTGGTGGGAGACTAACAGATGCACTACATGGCAGGGAACCTTCCACAACAGAGCTTTTGCTGAGATGGTGAACAGCTTGTGTGGAGTGTGGTTCAATTTTCTGGTTACTGGAACAAAGTGTATAATACTAACAAATTAATAGTATACGTCTTTATCGCAATAAAAGAATCAGTTTATCAGATTTACTCATTTTTACAGCCAGTAACAGGGATATATAGTAAATCTGATATATATGCACATTTTGGAGATACTATTAACTAGATAATGGCAAAGAGTTAGGTTAGTTGTGATTTGGTGTTTTATTTAGTAGTTGATTGGAAACAAAACTTGCATAACAAACATGAATTATTCAAGATCAATAATATCTAAATGTCAGGAAAAAAAATGTTAATTTCACAAAAGAAAGGTGCCTTGCTTTTTGCATTTTCAGTCCAGTGGTCAAAAGTTAATCTACTTGTTTTGTTCCTTAAGGCCCTGTCACACTAGACAACCTATGCCAACTTATGATACATTTTTTATGTTTAAATTGCTAATAAAAGTTATATATTTGATCAATTTGTTCGAATTACATTATGTACATGCCAAAAAAAGATTCCTGTCTATTTGTTCATTTCCATATTCAATATAGACGTCTAAAATGTTCATAAGTTGTCTAGAGGGACTGGACCTTTACTGAGACATGACAGGCAGAAAAGTGTGTGTGTGTAAAGGTAAGTAGGTGGTCCAGAATTTCCTTTTCACCTGTGTGGTGTGGTTTTAAATCCCTCCAGTATCTTGTCAATTTGTTGCACCATATTTTTTTTACCAACATTAGCTCAAAAAACATACTGTAAAATAAGCTATTTTCTAATTTTTATTCACTTTCTAAAAGCTTGTTGAAGCAAAATAAATTACAGTAATTTTACTTTTTTGCTATGTTTTATTATGTTTACACATATCCCATTTGCATCTACTCCTTGGCCTTTATGGCAGAGTATAAAGAATATGATTTTAAAGCAGTCACATTTTTTCAATACGTCAGTGTATTAAAAAAATGTGACTGCTTTAAAATCATATTCTTTATACTCTGCCATAAATTTTTGGACCAAACAGGAATAAAATTAAAATAATTTTCACAAATAACTAAGATATTGGGTTATTTAATGTAAACTGTATCCTTTAGAGATCTCACTAGTCCTAAAAAAACAGCTTTTTGCACAAGGTAACTTTATTTTTAAATTTGACTTAAAAGGTAACACGGGATGGTTTTTGATAAGCCCCCCGTAGCTGAGCAAAGCCAAAAAACCCCTCTTTATACATTCACCTTCAGGTTAATTAACACATGGGGAAGGAGCCATCTCACCTAACTGCCACTCTCTGCACGATCTCCTGCCAAAACGCAGCAGCAGGTGGGCCAACCAGCACAAACAAATTCTACCTTTGTAGGTTACATTAATTGCATCCCACTCGAACAGAACAGAACAGAACAAACCAGGTGCTGCAGTCAGATGGGGGGATGTGAATCTTACAACCACGGTTTTACAGAAGAATTCAGAAATGTCCTCAGTTTTACCAAAATTTGTGAATTGTTTTTTGTGTTGACCAGGTGCCAAGTGATCAGTGAAGATGAGACAGCCTTAATGAGAGCCACAGCATTTATGAGCCTCAGTTTGGTTTTGGTTTTCTTGTTAATTAACCCCTTAGACCCTGTCCTCCCCATCCTTTTGACTTGAAACTTTTTATTCTTCCTATATAACCTTACCTCCAGCAACTCACTGAGCCTGAACTGTCTCCTGTGTGTTCACCTCCAAGGTTGTGTCTTATTTTGTGTTATGTACTCCACACACACACACACTTCTACGATGAGCACTGATGCTGTAAATCTTTTGCTGAGGAAGTCCCAATTAAGGAGCTGGACAGTGAGGGAGGAGGAGAACATGAAAAGGACTAACTATAGAAGTTTTTTTTTTATCACAGGAGACAGTTCTTATCATACCCCCTTGATGAGAACAGAGAGGAGAAATTTTATATCTCAAGGTCAGTTCTTAGCAACGAGAAAAGGTTGATAAAGACAGGGGTGCACAAAGTACAAGAAAGTCCTACCTGACAAAATCATCAGTCTGACAAATTCACTAAAAACTATACAGCAGACAGTTACCATTGCTGAAGTTCCTCTTTTCACTAAAGAAACCATCAGCTGGTATTAAAAAACTGTGAAGCAATTTATTTTTTGACCTGTTTTTGAGATAATGGTTTTACAGCAGTGGTGTAGCCTTTTTCATTGATGTTATTTATTACAACTTGACTCCTATGAACACATATTTGTTGCCTGTTTGTTGAAGGATTGGCATCAGTTGGTTCTGCATGTGTCTTCGTGTGGTCTGCTTCACTCTTGTGATTGATGAGAACATGTTGGGTTCAAAAATAAAAATTTCAACTGGTCTATTTGGTTGTAAATTTGTTGTGAGCTGCCTGTGTGGTTGTCAGTATTTTGACAAACCTATATGTGAGTGTTGCCTCAGAGCCTAAAAGTTACCTTTTTCAAACTGCAACTGAAAAGGACCAGTTATAAAAGGGATGCATTGCCAGAGTTAAGTTTGTAATAAGATTAAATATCTGTCTTTTTTTTTGGTTTCTTTTATCTTCTTTTCTCTTCAAACCAAAGCAGATTTTTACAGATAACCACAGCTTTATATTTAGGTGGGTTTGTGATCACCTTAAAGATTTGTTTGCAATAAAAAATAAATAAAAAAAAAACTGTTATGCCTCTTCCTATTTTATTAATTGGTAGCAAGTTTCTCTATGAAAAGCCCTTTAGGGTTGATATTTTCAATTCTATATAAACCATTTATTCTTTTTTTTAGTATTCATGCCATTTAATCCTTTCTGCATTTTATCATGTAAGTTTCAATGTGTGTCAGACCAACACAAAGTAGAGCATAATTATAAAGTGGAAGGAAAATACAGGATTTTGTTTATTTTTATCCAAATTAAGAGCTGTATTTGTTGACAGACACTTTTATTCTGATACACTGTGGTAAAATATAGAGCAAATAGAGGTTAGAACATAAGTTATCAAACAGCATCATAAAGCCCAAGGTATACATACATACAGACAGGTCCAAAATATGGCATTAAGTAATTTAAAGCATGCTTAGGATAATGAACAATCTCCAAAGCTGTAAACATCTCACAGGACACACTTCAAGCTATGATTAAAAAAGGAAAAAAGAATGGCACAACTGCAAACCTATCAAAACGTGGCCACCACTGAAACTGACGAGCCTGGCAAAGTAAGCACAAGCTCCACAGCTCAGGTGTTTGTCAATAGGACAACTAGTAACTCCACAAATCTGACATTTATAGGAGAGTGACAAAAAGAAAACCAAAATATGTCCTGTTTGCAGTATGCCACAAGCCTTGTAGGATATACAGCAAACATTTGGAAGAAGGTGCTTTGGATGGAGGTAAATACAGGACAATCCTGAAAGAAAATCTATTAGAGGCTGCAAAAGACTTGAGTTATGGGACGGAGGTTCCCCTCCCTGCAGGACAACAATCTGAAACATTCAGCCAGAGCTACAGTACAATGAAACTGCTCAAATCAGGAGTGTCCAGTCTTGGTGCTCGATGATCATTGTCCTGCATATTTTACTTGTTTTCTTGATTCTATACACCTGATTCAGTATTTAAACTCCAAGTTGTTTGTGTTGGTCTGTCTAATAAATTCCCAGTAAAGAAAAACATTGAAGTTTTTGGTTGTGAGGTGACAAAATGTATAAAAGTTCAAGTATAACACTTCAAGGCACTATAATGTTTGTAATAATAATCCATTTTAATTTTTAGCACCTTTCAAGACACCCAAGGACATTTTACAACATTAAAGACACAAAATTAGACAAAATGACAACAAAAACACACTAAAACTCAAACCAAAGTGAACTTGAACAAATTAGTTTTGAGTTGTGATTTGAAGGTTGGAAGAGTGTCAATGTTATAAACGTCTGGGGAAAGAGCACTGTAATGTACATTTTTATTGTCTATTGTCACTGGAAAAAAATTGTATTAAAAAGAAACATTTCTCTCTCAATCACAGATCACATAATGCCAAAATGCCTTTCAGACTCGCTACTGCAGGCAGCCACTAATGCCAAAGTGACAAATATGCAAAAAACAGGAAGTACTAATGCCCACTGACCAAAAGCCGAGATAAATATTTGGGCAGCTGTTCAGAGGTCTCACGGTTAAAATGGCTTAACTGAGCCCTTTTGTCAAACATCACACAAGCAATTATCTGTATAGCTGATAGAAAATAATAAACACAATAGTTGCCTTTTTTGCATTTTCTGTTTTCAATACTCAGGACTGACAATACAGTTGCAGGTGCAGGCTGTTGTACAAAAAAAGAAGTCATTTCTTTTTTTTTCAGAACTTGTGGACCTTACAGACAATGACAAATCCACCAGAACCAATCAGTTGTAAAACAGAAAATCAGCCACTGATTCAGTTCTTTTTGTATCCATATTCAAAGCTGTGGGCTGTGTGCCAGAGATAACAGATAACAGTGGAATAAGATATTCACTCTCTTTTGTATCTGAATTAAAATTTATTTGAATAACAAAGTAACGCATGAAATGTTTTCAAAAAGATACGGAGGCCATTTTTAAAACGTTCCTACATGTGTAAGTTTTATCTAATTTCTACACACCTAATAGTTTTGAAAACTTCATCTGTCACTCACTTTTGGATTTGGAGCAACTTCTTTCTGACAGTCGTGCTTTTCTTTTAAATGCTGAAACACTTTTGAACCCAAACAGTTGGGAATTTAATTAAGCTTCTGTTATCGTTCCTTTGAATGTCTTCTTTAGGAATTGCTTTTATTGCAGCAATAGCCTCCACTGTGGCAGCCAATGTTCAGCAGACTACAGAGAAAAGCTTTGCAAAGTGGATCTTCCTATCAGTACATTTACTACCTAAGTTTCATTGTACCTTCCTCATAGTATTTAATGTATGTGTTCAAAAATGTTATGAAGAGCAAAATACCTGAACTGTACTGACTACTCTTTGTGTCCAAATACGCATGTATGGAACCTGGTGCCACTGCTTATAATAATCTAATACCATTGACAAAACAGACAAAACTATGGATGCCATTAAATATTCCAACTGGATGTTTTGTACACAGTCCAAAAACCTCTAATCTGGTGATATGACCTCTGTTTTCTGTTCATATTTAAATCAAAAGCTAAACACAACACATTTTGCACAAAGACACCAATATTATTGGGATTTGTGTGTACAGTTTCCTAAACTGAAAGACTGGATCCTTACTTATCTTTTCCTTTCAGCTCCTGTTACCTGCAGTGGAGAAGCCAGACTTTTTTTATAGAGGTGGCCAGACTTGGTCCACTGATCACACAGGAGTGGCCCTGAAAAGGATTTTTTTTCCTACATGGCAATTTTCTGAGGATTCAATCATCTTTCTCTCATTTACAAACACAGGCAGTGACTACTATGTCAAATTACATCATAAGTACTACCTAGTGCAGCTAAAATGATCATTCTGCACTAGAAATAGATTCACCAAATATTTGCAGGCAAAGCAGCGTTTGGGGTGGCCACTGAGGTGGTCAAAGATTATTTCTATGGCTGGCCCCATGACTCCACCCTTGGCCATGGGCTTTGTACACACAGATTAGGGTCATAGTCTGTAAAAGTTAGTGTCAGGATGTGTGATGTTTTTTTCTCTCTGTGAGTTAGCCCTGTGGTGAACTCGTAACATGTTCAGGGTGGACCACACTTTTTTATCAAAATTACAGATTTGATAGACTCCATCCATCATTTCAACTAAGATCAAGCTAAAGCAAGTTTAAATTTTTATTACAGCTTTCATTAAGAGCTACCACATCAACAGGAGGTAAACATAAAAAGACATTTTTTTAACTTAGCAAAAGAGCAGAGGAAAACTTCAAAAACAGTCAAACGACTTAAAAAGGGAGGGATTTAAAGGATCTGCATGTGTCCTGGTTGATCTCATGTAAAATCGTATGAATAATAAACTAAATCATTTCAAGCCACGTGCTGTAAACTCTTCTGCCTGCTGTGATCAAATAGCATAGTTAAAACAGCCCAATTCATGTTTGCGCCTTTTCGTTATTCATTGCAACTTATTTGTGTCTTGTGTAATTTCACGATATATCATGTGACATTACATCGTTTTTTGTTCTTTTAACTGTTTTTCTGATCACCTAAACTGCATAAAATCTCATAACAAATTTTATAAATATACAAAAATTTACACACAATATTGAACCAATGGATAATGGAGTGTGTGTGAATATATGGTGTTTGGTGAGTATTAATATGACTATTTGGAGTTTCCCACCCAAATGGAAGTGAGTCCTTGTTTTACTATTTTAGTCCAGGTTCACCAAAACGTTCCATCAATAAATCCTTTTTTTATTTTAGAAGTTCACATGAGTTGCTTTTGACTTCTCCAGATTTTCTTATCCTTCACCTATGAAGATGTTATGTTTGCAAAAATTGCATAATGTAATATACAGTGAAAAGCAAAGGTATGTTCAATAACTCAACATAATTTATTTTGCATAATTCAAAAAAATGCAACAAAATAGATAAATAAAAGTTAGACAGAACCATATAAAACTAAAAGAGCAAAAAAGCAAATGAATGCACTAAACTTAATCTAAAGTAAAAAAATAGAAAAAGTAAATATATGAACATTTATGTATGGATATTGATAATAGATGCTAAAACAAACCAAAGTTAAAAATCAAAGTGTCCTGATCTAATCAAGCAGCTGTTTTTTTTATTTTTTATCTATTTGTGGAAAAAGTGAAAAGAAAAGTAAATAGCCCCATGCAAAAAGTTTGAGTACCTCAAAAGATTCAATCTGCTGAGATAAATGAGCTTGCCATGCTTTGTTTACTGTCATTATTAGGAAAATCTGGGCGCCGCAAAATTCATTACAAAGACGGACAACTTTAATCTTGTCCAAACAATCAACAGTAACAGGCTCCTCAAAGCAGCTGTAGAGTTCTGAAATTAATGTGATTTATTCCAAACAAAGCAGGACAAGGCTCTGCATTGTGCTTGTTTCTTAAGGTTCTGAGAAAATTGCAGCAATTAAGGAGAAACCGAAGGCTGAGATAGAGTCTGGAAAACTGAAAACAACTAATAACAAAAGTTCTTGTCAAATTTAAAATCCCACTTTGTCTGCTAAAGATCTTCAGGAAGATTTTGTAAACTTGAGAGTTGATGTTTATATCCTGACAGGATATTGATTGTACATTAAACATGACCAATAAGCTACTTTTATTACCTAAAGGCTTTCACACATATTTTCTTTATTTTATTTTTAGCACTTTTAAATATATTTTGACTGGGAAATTGTCTATCCTTCAAAGTAGCTTTTTATACCTACACACTTCAAGAGTAAAAACAAAATGAAAACGTTTTCATTTACTCAACTGAATTGAGTAAATCTAACACAATTACGTCACGTTAACTTATTAAGTAAGTGAAAAAATTGCTTTAGATTTACTTAATTCAGTTGAGTAGAACCTGTTGACATAATATATTTAAGTAAATCCAACGCAGACAAACAAAAATAAAAAATTAATAAAATTAATCCAGGCATCTCTGTTCTCCATGACTGTAAAAACAGCAGAACTAACATGGCCATCCTGGGAAGTGGGCGGAGTCTTGGCTTGGGTTACTAGGTGAGGGGCTGGGCTCGCCTTGGCGTTGCTCACTGGGATTGTGACGTCACAATCCCATGGTTTTGAAAAAGCTTGTTTGCTGACTCTAAAAAAAAACATTTATATATTGTCAAAAAACAACTGGGAGTATTTTTGTGGTGCTTGGACTGTTTCTGGAAGCAGTACAGGTCCAAACTGAATCACAAAAACATGTAAAGAAAACGAATATTGCATAATAGGTCTCCTCAGGAATATTGTATGCACTTTCCACCCCACATACACATACACATACTAAATTGTGACTAACCCAATGTTAGATAAAACATATATACATAACAACTGATGTAAAACTGATGCAACAATCACATCAAATACAAAAACTGAGGACATCACACAAATCAAATAAATAGGTTAAAAATTGTATCAGTGTTCACCAACATAATCAGTGGACTCAAACTGGCGAACATGACTGTAAGTTTAAAGATGCATTACAGCGTGGAGGTTAAATTGGTTAGGAATGCACCGATATGAAAATTTCAGCCGATATCGATATCCAATATAATTATTGCTGTTATGGCCGATAACCGATATTTA
>JARVJO010000111.1:15799162-15809531 GCA_031762555.1 Cynodonichthys magdalenae | reverse complement strand
TTATGTACAAATAATAAAACACTACATGACATTGTAATGCTGTTTTATTATTTTCATTTGTTTAATAAAAACACTGATGTGATACAACTTAGTACATGTTTGATTACATTTTGAGATATGTCTGTTTTGGACTTGTAGCACCCCCTGGAGAAAAATCCACCAGCCGCCACTGCACGGATTTCCTTTTTTGTTCCGAGTAAAAGTCAGGCTGGTATTGGTGATCTACCAAAGTAATTTAAAGTAATTTATTTAATCATATTAAACATGAAAATAGTGAAGCTGTGCCTCTGCGCTTTTGCATTACGCTCTTACCGCGACAAAAGAAAAAGTGGTTCCCACCAACCACATAATGTTTTAGTTACAAATTTCCACAGAGTTCCTGTTAATGCTATACTGTACATTATCTGAAATGATTGTGGTATCAAAGCATTGATATTTTGATTTAATAATATATTTTAGAACATAAAGATCTGGTACTGGTAGTATGAATATTTCAGTATTGATTTGCACATCACTAGTAGGAATATTATAATATTGTTCATGGAATAAGGATGTGACAGATTTTCCTTATGCACATAAACGGCCATCATAACTTATTAATGCAAGACACATTCTAGCTTAAAAATCTCCTAAATGCTAGTTGTTATTTCTACACTGCTGGTATAGCATTAGATGGTACTGCATAATGCTGAGGAAATAAATAATTCAAACTCAAAAACAAACAATGGTGTTTTTATTTTTCCTGCCTGTTTTCTGCAAAAAAAAACATCTCATGCTCCCCAGTTGTGACAGCTGTCTTACTCCAGAAGCTGCCTTCTATTCCAGTGGGTCAATGAGATCTTCTGATATTAGATGCGCACACACACCTACGAATCCTTTAGCTTGTCCAGTTTGAGCCAGCCAGATTAAGCATGCCAAGTTAGAATAATTGGGAGATCTGAGACAAAAGCACACTGCACACTATACAAGCGTTAATGACTAAACAATTGCTCTTTGTGTACAAAGTCAGTGACAGCACATATGGCCTTAGATTCAGAAAGGTTAAAGGTGTTGGTAATCCTTTATTAATTGACTTTTACTCTTGTCATTGTAGTATTAGTTTGTAAACAGGGTTTGATGCATTGTTGATTTAGAAAAAACATCAGTGTCCTTGTTTTTACTGATCTGCTGTAAGTTCCCAAAGAGACATTTTTTATTTTGAAAATGACAAAGATGCAGCAAGATAAACACAAAACCACAGACATAAATTAAAAAAACAAAAACAAAGCAACTTCATTAACTTCTGTTGTCCAAAATTGAAGGCCAAAGGTCCAATTTTTTGGGCCTTGCAAGACTATACATCTGAAGCTAAGATATCTTTTTTTTCTCACTTTTACACAGAATCCCACTTTAAATAAACTGAGCTTTTTCTATAGTTTTATTTTTATCTCTGATTAGTGCTGAAAGTATGTTACAAGACTACACAATCCACACCACTCATCACTTTTAATTAGAGCTTCCAATTGTGTTCATTACAGAAGGATTTTACCAGTGTCTGTCAACAAGTGTTTTCCACGATCACTATCACACCAGCCAGCACTTTCTAGAGGAAGATGTAATTAGACCATGAACTGCCATAAGGATCAGCTGATGTTTAGCACCTTCATCACATTTGTGGTATTATAGCCCACATTACATATTTAACAGTATATCATGCAGCATACGTTTTTGCCTCAAGCAGAGGAGTTGTAATAGGTTGTCTTGTTCACAAGAGATGATGGAGCAGGAGTTGGATCGATAGAGGTCTCAGCAGGAATGAGGTCATTGCTTCAGTTAGTTGTGGTTTAAAGAGAGTCCAGTTTAAAGACAAAGCTCTCAGTTTAAAAATCTGTCTATGTTCAAGTCGTCTTATTGGTCCATCTATGTTCCAACCCCCATCATGACATAAAAAAACAAAAAGTAAACTAAGTTTCCATTTTAGGATGCCTTCTGGACACTTCTCTTTCTGAGTATGTCCCACTGGGGAAAAAAAAAAACTTCAGGGTAGATCCAAAACTCACTGGAGAAATTATATATTCTGTCTAGTCTGGGAATGCCTTGAGACTTTTTATTTTTTACTTAGCTCTCAGTTCACAAAAATAATTAGATTCTTGCTTTTGTATTTGCTGTCCTTGTCATTTTCTTTCTTGTTTTGTTTAAAATTTTTGTACGCATCTAGTTTCCTGTTTCTGGTATTTGCAACGTCATAACATTGCCACATACAGGCCTGGTATAGTTACTACAACATTTTTGATTGTTTTTCTACATTTTTATGTGGATAAAAACTTACTTAGAATTAGTGCTGTGTTTACAAGGATCCCTATTGAAATTATGAATTAAAAAAAATATTTTTTAGGGGAAAAAATGTTCTCATGTGAACAAGGACGAAAGCCTCTGAAGATTTTACTTTTGCTTTACACCCACACTTTAACTTATAGTCAAAATTCTAACTCCAGATTTGACCTTTAACTTTTCCTGAACAGCTTAAAGCATGTTAAACACAACCTAAACTCCTAAACTGATTCCTGTAAATTTGATCTCTCACTTCCTTTGGGGCAGAGGTCACCTGAAAGATATGTGCAAAAATAAAGATTCTAGTGTAGTCATTTTATCAATACACAGTATTACTTTGACATTAGTGCCCTTTATTGAATGGCCAGAGCTATTCTTTCTTTATGGAGTCAAATCTCATATTTTATAATCCATACTTCAACTAGATGCTCCATCACTGATCCAAACATGATGCAGTGAAAAAGCATCCCTCAATATATTTGCTCATTTTTGGTATTTGTAATTTTATGTTAGAGCAGACTGATTGCTCACAACCAAAAGTAAAAGGGATGTTTCTGCCTAAGTCTGTGTGCATATTTGTCTGTAGCATTGTCAAAATATTTCATAAACCAGTGTATAGAATTTAATGAACCTTCTAAATAAATAAATAATTGAACTCTACAACTGATTACATTTTGGAGTCAACAACCCTTTTTAAGATGACTGCCACAGCCAGCTCACCTTAAAAAAATGGCTCAAACTCAGTCAGTTATACAGATTTTGGCACAACATTTGATGTGGTAACAGCTGAGACTGATGCCCTCAGTGCTATTAGATTGCATAGGATCTTTGTTTAAAATTTGCTTTTGCATATATATATTTACTGTAATTTCTGTCTGTCTATTTTTAAAAACAAAAATTCTAAGACCAATAGAACTTAATGAAATTTTCAAGGTATTTTCATTGGATGAACATCTAAAGTTTATCAACTCAAGTCAAAATGGCTGCTACGGCCATCTGCATTTAGAAAACACAAAATAAAGCTAGTTTGTTTTACATATATTTACTATGTCAGTTTTGCAGATGTTGTGCTAAAAATTGATGAGGCAGTAGCTGAGAGTCATTTATAAAATATACCCTGAATGTGACTTTTCATGACATTGCACATAATACGATTTTCACAACAGGACTAAAACTGCCTACAACTCAGTTATTTCTCATTGTAAACTGATCTTAGTCAAAAACTTTGACATGAACAGCAGCTGGAGATGGACATTATTTCCCCGTGTTTTAATTATGCCACAAAGATTTTGAGCAAATGATGGTATATTGAAACCAGTTTAGTATGTCTGAACTTGACCTCGGTATAAATTGTGAACGTAATGGCTTTCAGTGGAAGCAGTTGCCCATTTAATGTGCCTTTTAGAAGCTTGAACAGTCCTGAGTGTTATTGGAGGCAGAGGGGAAATGTGGAGGACTCATAAGGTTTTTAAATCGAGGGCAGGGAGCAAGAAAGATTAGAGGAAAAAAGAAGTAGGAGAAAGTGGAGGAGGAAAAAAGGGGAGGGGTGAACTTTGTAGTTTTTCTGTGACAGAAAGACGAGTGGAGAAAAAAAAGATGATTCAAGAGGGAGCCAGAGCAGAGAAGCCAGCAGGGAACCTTCAGAGGGGCAGAGAAGCTGAGATGATTATGGTAAATGATAGACAGCTGCAGGGCTTGGATGAGCTGTAATGATAAACGATACATAATCTGAAGCGCATGAAAATCATGAGGCCGGGTGATTGACAGATGGGCCAATTGGTGGAGGACGAGTGGGGAAGGCGGGCTACTAGTCATGACTAAGTCAGAGTCCATCATCGCGGTTGCCAATGTATTTGTCAGAGATAAATCTGTGTGCTCCGTGTGACAGACGAAGCCAGCTGTGTGCGCGGAACAGAGTGATGGAGCTCTCTAACGTCCCCACAGGAGAACATTTCAGGTCACGGTGGGGAAAATAATGATGCTAAACATTTTTTTAGTAACCAGCACTTGTTTAAGAAAATTGTGAATTTAACACAAGGCAAAAATGAATGAAGTAATGAGTACTTACAACAATGGAATGCTTTTAGAGTCGTTACATTAAATAGCCACTGCATAACACTTTAACATCACAGTTAAGAGATTAATGGATGCACTTCAGTATGGATTGGCCCAAGAAAGCCTGTTTGAAGATGTTTAAGTCTTTTTTTTATGCTAATTTGACCTTCCAGATACTGAGTGTATGTATGAAGTATATGTTGCATTCATAACTGAAAAAATAAAAGCTTTAATTTCTATTGAGTGCACATTGGGATTAGTAGAGTTCCTTTGTCTCTCAGAATAATTTTAATAAAGCTACTTTTAATAAATACTTTTACAAGTGGGTAGAAGTGCTATCATTCTGTTTTTCTTCTTTATTATTGGAGTGTATTTAATGTTGATTGATTTATGCCTTTGTTCTGACTCACAATTTTTTTCCAGTGATTTCCAAAGATTCCTGTCTTCCACTTTCTTGTTGTTATCAGCTGTTTTCATAACAGTCTGCTGTTCTCTATTCCTCTTTGGTACTGGGGAGAAATCTCTCTGCAGCTCTGGCCATCCAAATGTTGAATTCTCCCTGAGAGATTCTTTGGTCTTGTGCCAATAGAGTTCCAGGAAGGTCAGCTCCTTGAAACAGTTCTAGTCTCTTCCACATCCTGATATTCACGTTCAGCCTTCTCACTAGTTTGTGCGCGTGTTGTCTCGTTCAAAGCATTCATCTCTTCAAGACGATAAATTTTGACTTCCAAAACCACTACCTTCTGGAGAAACTGGCAGAAATCTTCTTTGGAAAAGAAAGGAGGCATCTCAAAAGCTTGTCTGTCCTTGGTCTTGGCAGTTGATGTTTCAAAGTCCCCTGACGTTCTTTGACAGCAATCAAAAATAAGAATCAAATGTGTTTTGCTTATTCAAGATCTTCCAATCACGTCGGGGTCACCAAAACAGTGAAGAAACGTGTATTTACTGAAAGGCAAGATACGAACCAGGAGACAAATTCAGATTTACACTTGAACATTTATTTGCGAAGTATAAAGCCATACAAATACTTTAAACTGGACAAAAATACAAACCTTTATTCAGTCAAAATAAAACAACAAAATGTATCCATTTTCTTCCAGACCTCAGTGGCTCGTCACAAGGATTGGGAGTACCTTCGTTACCCGTGACCAGATCCCTATACAATAAATCTGAGTTCTGATGAGAAAATAGTTAAATGTTAAATGTTGGTTTGGAAATAGGGCATGTGTTAACTAATCTTGTCATTTAAAAGTACATTCTGTTTTAAGATGACCCGTGACTCGGGTCATTCGAAGCAGAGTTCACATCAATTATTCACAGTTTAATCATGGCATAAAGATAGGTATTTACTCAATTAGATTATCAAAAATAGCTTAGATCTCTGAGTAAAAACAAGAATGTGTTGTTCATTTTAAAAATTAGTGTCAAGCAGAATAAATTTTCCTAAACCTTTATTGACCCTCACCACCGTCATCATGTCCAATATAATTGGATATATATACATATGTATGTTTGTATATACATATACATATACATATATATATATGTGATGTTGCAATATCAGTGACAGCTTAATGCATTTTTGTTCCCAATATGCAAAAACACAATAAAAGTGGATCTACATTTACTCACTGATGCACATGCACACTAAGTGAGAAGTGAAGCTGCACACCATTTCAAGTGGTTTCTCTGATCAGAGGAAAAAAAAGACAAATGGAAGTCTAAAGTTTTTTCATACGTGATGTGTACAGCTAACTGATTCATGTGGGAAAAAGAGTAAATGATCTGTGAAGGTGAGGCAAAAAAGCGCAGGATTGACACTTTTTGATCAAGAAAACATACCTACACTAAACCCATTCCTTACAGAAGTCAGCGGCTGGGCATGCACACACACACACACACACACACACACCCAGGCTTCCCCAGCAGATGAAGACTACATTATTTCAGTGTAGAAACAAGCTTTTGTTTGGAGCACAAGCACAATCATTGCAGCCTGTAACAGAGAACTTGCTGTCTTTTTTTAAACAGCAAATGAACTGAGTTAAAATCATTTGATGTCTCTATGTCTGTTTCCAGATTATAGATGTGGTCAGAAAAATAAAGAGTTGTTTAATTGTTGTTGTTTTCTTTTCTTTGAATGAAAATAAACAGGGTTTCATTACATGGTTTGCTTGTAATTCTTCAATTTATGAGAAAAGCACAGACTACTTGAAGAGTAACTGTAACTCTGAACCCACAATAAAGTTTACAGCTGACAGTCCTCTGACAGCTGGAACAATATGTTGTTGTTGGAATCCACACAGGTGGTGTTAACGTCAAGTCTGAATCTACAAGCTGGAACTGAACTAGTGTCTGCAATGTGTTAATGGATGAGCTCCTCAATGAACACGAGAAAGAAAAATTCTATGTATGTCTGTGGAGGATTTGACCCAGAATGCAAACAAAATCAAGAAGCTTTAAAAAAGAATATTTAACACACGGAAACTGAGACATAAAGGCCAACATTGAACTGCTAAGATGGAGACTGAATAAAGCCATGGCAGATGAGGCTTTAGAAACAACTGAACTGATTACAGACTGGAAAGAGGTGAGGGTGACAAGCTGACTAAGAAAAAACACTGAGAAGGATGAGAAAGGGAGGTGTCCAGGAAGCATCCTAATCAGATGTCCAAACCACCTCAACCAACTTGATGTGGAGGAGCAGCAGCCCTACACTGAGCACTCCCCAGATGACAGAGCTTCTATCGCTAAGGTTTAGCCTGGCCACCCCATGAGGGAAGCTCATTTTGGCAGCTTGGATCCAGGATCCTGTTCTTTTAGTCATGCCCTCATGACCATAGGTGAGAGTTGGAATCTAGACAGATCAGTAAATCGAGAGTTTTGCCTTTCAGCTAAGCTCCTTCTTTACCACGACTGACTGAAGTGACAACCTTATTACTGAGGCCCCTATACTGTATGTCAATCCATCTCCCACTTCGTCCTATCACTCGTGAACAAGACACCCAGATACTTACACTCCTCCACTTGGGCCAGTGACTCCCCCCTGATCCAGAGTGGGCATTCCACTCTTTTTCTATTGAGAACCATCTCTTTTCCGGTTGAGAACCATGGTCTAAAATTTAGAGGAACTGACTCTCATCCCAGCTGCTTTACATTCAGCTGCGAATCACCCTAGTGCAAGCTGAAGGTCTTGGCCAGAAGACACCAACAAAACCACATCATCTGCACAAAGCAGAGACAAGACCCTATAATTCCCAAACTGGACACCTTCATCTCCATGAGTGTGGCTTGAAATCCTGTCCATAAACACCACAAACAGGATCGGAGACAAGGAACAGCCCCGACGGAGTACAACCTCAGAATGTGCTTGACTGGGTGCCAAGCATGTGGAAACAGCACCTGCTTTGGTCATAAAGGGACTGAATAACTCTTAATAGCAACCCAGACACCCCGTATTCCTGCAGCACCCCTCACAGAATGCCTTGAGAGACACGGTCATAAGCCTTTTCTATGTCCACAAAGCACATCTATAACAGATTGGCAAACTACCATCACCCCCTTAGCGACTGTGCAAGGATAAAGATCCAAAAGTTGTATAGAAGAGGGTCAAAATCCAACAATTTCAATATAATCAATTTATTAAAAACATCTAAAAAGGCCTACAAAAAACTGAGTTCAAAGAGTTTGCTAAAAACAGAAGTAAAAGGCTATAGTCTCTCATTGAGCAAAAAAGGTTCTGGGAATATATGAATCAGAGTATGAGCTTCCCGACAATCTCACAGCTCACCCATGGGTGCTTTTGAAAAAGACCGTTGCTGTTCTGGGTTTGCTTGATGCATTAACGTGCAAAGTAAGCTCCTCCTCAGATATGAGTACTTCACTTTTCAGAGAATTTACATACTTTGTTTGAAAACCAATGACTAATATCAAGCAGTGACGGAAAATTTCTGGAAAAATTGTAATGTTTTTTTTTCTTTGCCGTGTGCATCCTAAGCCGCCATTATTTATCCTTCTCCACCTAAATCTAATAAAGTGTATGACCAAAAGTGACTAATTTCCATTTTTTGTTGGACTGATATTTCTGACAAATATTTGTGATGCACACAAATTTCTCCTGCAGCAACAAAATGATACAGGGTACCATTAAAATACAATATTACGTTAAGTTCAGGCAGTGTTATAGGAACAGGGGCCTCATTTATAAAGGATTGCGTGGAAACCATACTAAAAGTGAACATACTGCCAAAAGGTAAAACTGGCGTATGCCAAAAAAAATCATATTTATAAAACTGTGCGCATGCACACCATCAAGCAAGTTTCCTTCATAAATCACACCTGCACCTCAGAGTTTGCGCACAAGGTCCATCCTCAGGTTCTGCCCTCTACACACCCACACTCAACCCTAAACAGTCAATGCAAAGTATCTCATGAATGTTAAGGTGTATTTAAATGAGTCAGCTGATCAATGTCAAAAAAAGCGATTGGTTGGCTCAGACATGCGCTTCATCGTGCGTCTGGAGGAGGACAGGTGCTGACGACTGCTCACATCAACAGATTGTCTGTAATTTATACAGGTTTTCCTTCATTTTGCAGATATACAGACATTTAGAGCGATCTCATGGATCTTTTCAAAAACTCAGCTTCAAATTAATTTTTCTCTGAGCCTGTAGGAATATAAAAACAATAGATAAAATTAAATGCATAAATAATACTGTTAAGAAAGCTTCTGATAAAGTTTTTCTAAAATCTAAGAATAATTATGAAGTGAAATTAAATATCTGAGAGTGATCATGATCAGTGTGGCTATAATTCCTCTCTTCCCCATCTGTGTTGCAGCTTCCCGTCTCCAAAATGAGCATACGCATGGGTCAGAGCTGGCGTGAGGGACCACACATTTTCAAGTTAAGTTTGGATTTTATAAATCACAACCTTTGCGTGAAGAGTGGCGTTTCTGGGCTCATTTTGTGTGTACGCAAGCTTTATAAATCCGACCCCATGTCTTTTATGAATTCTTTAAAATTGCACAAGATGAGCCAGGATTTAGACACACCATAAGAAGATATGAAGCCCTTTGAATATTTTATACTTGGAGGAAGTCCTCATTTTTATTCACACAGGAAAATTTTGGTCAAAAATATTAAACACATTTTCATTTTTTTAAAATCAGCTGCTGAACTATCAAAGTGATTTCTGGCACGATTTGACATTTATTGTGAGGTGTAACCATGGAAACAACAGAGAAGTTTATATGCCAGAACAGTTTTCCAGAGCCCAACAAATGACTGGTTTAAAATCTCGAATCCCAAAAGAGTTGAAAAAGAAGATGGTGTCAATGTAAAAGAGGCTGAAGGAAGATAACGGAGAAGAAAATTTAAACAGTTTGTTTTCTTGATTGTCTTGGGGAATAAGAGATCTTCTGTAAATAAAATAAATGAAAAGTAAGAACTAACACAGACTGTGGGAATATCAGAAATACAATTTTATACATTTAACTGTGAAATCTAGCAACACAAACATATTCCATGGGGCGGCTGTGGAGGAGTGGTTAGGGGAGTCGTTCCTGTAACCAGAGGGTTGCTAATTCATTTCCGTTTCAGCTGTTTCAGTCGTTGTGTCCTTGGGCAAAACACTTCACCTGCCTTGCCTACTGATAGTGGTCAGAGGGTCTGGTGGCGCCGATGCATGGGAGCCCCGCCTCTGTCAGTGTGCCCCGGGGCAGCTGTGGCTACAATGTAGCTTACCATCATCAGTGTGTAAATGTGTGTGAATGGGTGAATGACTGAAGTGTAAAATGCTTAGGGGTCCCCATGGGGCTTGATAAAGTGCTATATAAGTTCAGTCCATTTACCATTCTGGTCTTCTCTACCTGGTGTTTACAGGTCGCAGGCAGGGCAGCAGAGACACACAGATCACATTCACATTGGCTTAAGCCCTATTCTGACGGGATAAGTATTATCTAGGGACCCCAGGTAATAAACAAATTACTACCCAACGTCTGCTT
>JARVJO010000111.1:15754747-15768897 GCA_031762555.1 Cynodonichthys magdalenae | reverse complement strand
GTGGACAAAGAGTCAACAAGACAGAAGAAATTAAAGAAAACATTTAGATGTCATCACTTTGTTCTTACAACATTTTGTTAGAATAACAAACATGCATAGAAGCTGCTCATGTAAAATGATTTAATTTAAATGTGTCTGGGTTCATGTGGGGAACAACAACCTTTATGTTTGAAGCAGAGGTGGATCCAGAATTGACGTGTAGGCAGCATGAAAGATTACAGTAAGACATCCGTTTAGTAAATATAACGCCTATTACCTGCTTACTGTGTGACATAAACGCTGATCTAGTGCTTTAGTCACAAAAATGTAGACCGTATGAAACATCTGTGTGATCAGAGTAGGTGGCAATAATGGTCCAGCTTGTTACAAATAAAGAAGAAATAGTGATGAAAATTGTATTTTTAGTGGTGTCTGGAGTATTACTTTTGCCTCACAGGGAATTTTTTACATACATTTAAGCTTTGGATCTGTTTATGAAAAAGGAAATATCAATTTTTTTTATTATCAAACTGTATGATAGGAATGAGGGAATCTTCCACGAACAGATCAAAGACAGAAAGGATGACCCGGGCTCTTTTTATTTTTGGGTGACTGGGTGGACTTTTTGATTTTAGGACGGATGAAGCCGACGGTACACTTGAATTGTTTCAGTAATCCAGTGGGAGCGTCTCAGCGGTATGACTATATGGATTATGAAGCAGGAAATAACAAAGAGCTTCAAACTGTGAGGCAAACTGAGTCAGATGTTTTAGTGTCGAAAAAAATCGGGGCTTATTAATTTCCCCGAGGAGAAATCGTACACCTCTCCCCAATTGCCTCACATGAACCTTTCACTTGCATGTCTTAAAGCAACAACCCTTATAAATAATGCAGCAATGTTAACTCTCTTTAAACAGGTGGCTCCACATGTAGCGCACGTTGTTTTTGTGTCATCACTCTGGACAGAAGAAGGAGGCATTTGAGTGTTAGCAAAATATCTGGAGCACCACTGGACAAATATTAATAAAACTCCCAGAAAATAATTATTGGATGTGCGTCTACAGCTCATTCACCTTTGTACTCAATCCAATTCAAGATGGCTGCCACACATAATCAATTGAAGCAAACACATAAAAGGCTGTAACTTCACCAGTTTTAAAGATGTTGATGTGGTAGAAGCTGAGAGTTATTCCCAACATATTCTGAGCACAACATGTCACAATTTTTCTCAAGATTGCACGTTGCTTTTAAGATTTAAAAGCTATTACAACTCTGTCATTTCCTAACTTTAGATGATCTCAGTTTAAAACTAGCATAAAAAGCAGTGGGTGATACGTATTACTTCAAGCATTGTTACAGGATTTTATTGGGAGAAGTTTTAATGAATGTTTTACTGAGATAATTTCCTGCTTTGCTAAAAGGGTCTCTGGTGAACAACAAAGTTTATTTTAATATTATTTTGTTTAAAATATTTGTAAGATCTTTCTAAAGGGCTCAAATGGAACTGAAACTTTATATCAAGAGCTTTGCCTTCTGCAGAGTGTATATTTTGTCATATCACAGTTTCTTGCTGTGCGGATTGTCACTTCAGCCACCAGCTCCTGGAGGGTCAGTTTATTTACATGAGGACACTTCAGAAGGATACACACAGAGAGAGTTATTCCAATCTTCCTTACAGTTAAGCTCTGCCCCGGGATTCAGATTTTATCTGAACCGATAGCTCGGTCGGAGAAACAGATACCTGGGTGCTCTATTCCTGCAGGCGCACAACAAATCATCTGTATCTTTTCCCAATCTCTATCCACTTTCAAGTTGCAGGGGGCGCACTGCTTAATACATTAGTCATAGACAAAAAGGGGAGTAAGTCACTCAGGCAAACATTTTGGGCCTGTACCCAACTTCTCTCCACAACACAAGGAAAGTCTGTGGCAGATTAGCTTGATTTCAAACTGAAACAAACACCAAACAAAAGAAAGTATAAATAGCCAAAGGGCATTCAGAGGAAGACAAAATGGTGCCTAAGGAGACAAAAAAAACACAAAGGGAAAAAACACACAAGGAGACAAAAAGGACACATGGAGAGACAAAAATGAATAGGGAGACACAAATAGAGCATATATGCTAAATTGTGCTAGGTTTTTAAAGAATCTGAGGACTTTTCAATGATGAGAAAATTTGTAAATGATTTTTTTTTCAAAAAAGCATAAAAATGACAAAAATTGAAAGTTAATTGAAAGTCACAGCTGTAATGTCCTGAACTGGATTTTTAAAAACTTGACTTGCTGAAATAGCGGAATGTATGATGGAGTGACAGAAGACTAACCAACAAAACCCAGCAGGGTGACGGAACAAAATGATATCAGTTCTTTACAAAAAAACATATATATGTATGCATATGTATATGTATATAATTTTATGTCTAACTCTATAACTTCAAACTCCAGTAGATGATTCTTTGGATTCCCTTCACTATATGTTTATTTTTGAGGCTAGAACCTACAGTACATACATTTCTGTCACTCTTTTAAACTGAAGCTAGTGTAAAAGAAGTGAGTGTGTGGGTGTGTGTGTGCACGAGTGTGTGTAATCTTTTGCTGCGTCATCTGCAGCAGCCATTTCCCCTAATATCCTTCTCTGCTTAGGTTTGCAAAGATGTTTGAGTGTGTCTTTGGAGAAATATAATTCCCTCTTCAGTGCCTATAATTCTCAGTGGATCTAAAAGTCTCTCAGTATGGTTGATTTAGTCCTCGTATTCAAGGGGCTGGAGAAATTCCCCACTATGTATATCCATAAGGTGTAAAAAGCAGACGGAACTGCCCCCTCACTCTGAGCAAGCAGGTCTGCAAACACTTTGTGAGATCAAAGCAGTGGAAGCTGCCCTGGGCTTTACCTGACCTGATTTCAATTAAAGCTTTACAGGCAGATCAGAGGGCAGCATCAGACACAAAATACCAACTTTAGTCACAAAGATGACAAAACTCTGAGTGTGAACAATGAAAAACTGGTTGAAGGAAGACAAATAAAATACTTAAAACATGGCATTTTGTATAAAGTTTTAGTGAAACTGATGATTCCTGAATTACTTCAATTTGCAGTAACTGAGCTGTTGAAGCTAAAATAAACAGAACACCTGCTAAAAGCTAAAAAAATAAACATTAGCTGAAAACTAAAATAGGCAAAATGCAAGCTAAAAGCCAAAAGTAGCAAAACACTAGCTAAAAGTAGCAAGATACTAGCAAAAATCTAAAGACTAAATAAAAGCTAAATGTAGCAAAAAAGCTGGCTAGAAGCTAAAAGTAGCACAGCAAAACATAGAAAATGTTAGCTAAAATCAACAAAAAGTTCAAACAGAAAGTAGCAACATACCAGTTAAATGTATCTAGGCTAGGCTAGGTAAAATAAAAAATGTAGCAAAAGAATTGCTAAAAGCAAAAGGTAGAATTATAGCTAAAATACACAAAAGTTACCAAAATGTAGCTAAAGGCTAGTGGCTAAGGGCTAGCTTAAAGCAAAAAATTGCAAAATACTAGATAGAAACTAAAAGAAATAAAACTAGCTAAAAGCTAACACTTTTAAATGCTAGCTAAAATCAACAAATGACAACTGACGAGATTAAAGTCATAATATTACAAGAAAAAAAGTCACAAAGTTCTAAAATTGAAGTCCTTTACATGAAAAAGCATTTACCACTGCAGTAAAATGAATGTTGAGCAACTTGTCGTTCTAGCACATTAGCATCAAATTATCAGTAGCAGGACTTAGAAATTGTGCAAACGACCGTATGATAAACTGAAGCCTTATTGTAGTTAATGGATGCATTGACTAAGGAAATGAGTAAAAAAATCAGGAATGCAAAACGGACATGTCATGTGAGACTATGACTTTTTACTCATAATATTATAACTTTTTTTCCTCGTAAAATTACGACTTTAATCTTGCAATTAAATTACTTCATTCTCGTAAAATTACAACTTTAATCTTGTAATATTATGACTTTATTCTCGTAATAACAATAAAAAAATCTTGTTGTGTGGCCCTAATACTCCGTTGTAAAATAGTCACTAAAAGCTCAAGAAAAGCAAACTGTGAGTAAAAGGCTGGGTAAAATATCTAAATACTATCTGAATGTATACTTAAAGTACTATGTAGCAGAATCATAGGTAAAAAATTAAAATAAGAAAGCTATCAAAAGGTACCATAAAAACAGAGCAAGTATAACAAACTTCCAAGAAAACAATGTTTTTGATTAAAGATCTGTATGTATTTCTAATCCAAAATAAAACAGAACAATTTTGAAACGTATAAGGATTATGTAGAAAAGCCAAAAATCATAGCACCCATCTCCTGAATGAAACAAACTTCTTGATTTATGAATGGCTGAAATAGTACAAAATATGCAGAAGTAGTTGGGAAAATAAACATACGAAAGACATAAAAAACCAGGAAAACAATATTGTCCACGCTGACTCAGCATTCACACAATTTCACACTTGCTCCCTGACACAAAAGACCAACACACACACACACATACATACACACACACTTCCCTGTCTGTTCTACAAATCCACACATGGAGCCACGCAGGTCTCATTGGTTTACTCAGCCTGTGGGCATATGTGACTTTAATGAGCTAATGCTGAATGGACATCAAGCAAAGATTCTCACGCTCGAGCGCCTGCTCCAACTGCCCTCTTTGCTCTGGCATTTTTTGGCTGCCACTTCACAGCGTGGTATCAGGTTTAGCTGTGAGCCACATGTGCAAGGAGCTGACTGAAGGCATTTACTTCTCTCAAGTGCATCCGGTGATCACCATTAAATCTTGGCGGTAGTTTCGTGGGGGTCACAGGAGCGCAAATAATAAACAGAATGAAAGCTTCAGGAAGATAATGAATAGGAAAATAAGATCCTTGTGTTTGTTTGTTACTGACTTTCTAGCTTATCTGCAATGAACAGAATCAAGGAACATTTATATCTGAGCCATTTTAGAGCAAAATAACATTTATGGTTATGACGTGCAGCTATACCACATGACTTGTCATGCTTGTAACTCCACCCCCCTCTTGAGTGCATGTTTCCCATTGACAACTGCTGCACTCTTCGCTTTTGCCTGTTCTTCATTTCATGGGAATAGCAAAGGAGGAGCGAAAGTCTGAAACTGAGGGGGAAAAAAACACAAAGAATAGCTCTCAACTGTCAGCGACTCGGTTCCTGTCGTTCATTTCAAATAGACGTTCAAAAGATTTGAATCGTTCGTGAAAGTCACATCTCTAACCCAACATGTAAAACTCTGACCTGATCTCAAAGCTGTGGAGCTGGAAGGGACAGAGGAAGAGCAAGTCTATCAAATCACTGTGAAGAAAAAGAGGGAGCATCATCTGAGAGATGCTGTGTGAAGCTGTGTACAGGCTTTCGGCACGCAGCTTCTGTTGGCTCACTACAGCCCGGACCAGAGCAGTGAGACAGCGCCATCAGTCGAACAGCAGCTATGCTCCTGTGTGCATCGTGTGGAGGTTATGGTTGGAGAAGGGGGCATTTTTTATTTATTTATTTTAGTGGCTGTGTGATGAAAGGGTAGCAACGTCATGGAGAAAACTACTCTCTGCCCTACAGATCCAGAACTAGTGTCCATCAATTCAAATATTGATAATATTGACACCTTATTTGGTATTTTTAAAGTGCAATTAATATCTTGTTTTTCGCTTTCTACTTTCAGAAGTGCAAATAAAGGGAAAACATGTTTTGTTTTCTGTCTGAACTCTATCTTTGATTTAGGTTCTCTAATTTAGTAGTTACGGTATTATAAAGAGTAATGAGTAATTTTTATTTAACTTTATTTAATAATCACGCTGAGCTTTAAAATGCAAATAATCAACTAATTACCAATAGAAAGCAAAAAACAGTAATTTATTATTCATGAAAATACTTTCAGATTTATACACATTGGTGATAAATCGTGACAGAATTGCACAGATGCATTTTCAGCCTGACACAGAAATTTTATACAAAGTGTGGCATTTTAACCTAATTATCCTCAGATAAATCCTTACTACAACTGTATTAGCAAAAATAAGCTTATTTCTTATTATTTTTTAGCAACGTGCACACATGTGATAAATGTTATGTTTGTAAAGAAATTGTGCACAAAATAATTTAAAGCACAAGGCTAATATTTTCTTTAATTCAGCAGCCTTACAAATAATGTTATGGGCTTCATGAGCCCATGATAGAACATATTTCAGTGCAGTTCCACCATTTAGGCTAATTTTACCTTACACAGAGGTTAAGAGCAAAAAAAAATGGGAATAGCAATTAATTATCTACAGGTGTGCAATCAGTAGGCTATGCACAAAAAAGTAGTCATTTGGAAATAAATTCAGGGTCAAGACGATCAGTGGTGGGGTAATTAGCTGGTAAATTTAAATAAAACTGGTTTGACACAGGTAGAGCTCGGTTAGTTGAAATATATTTCTGCAAATACAAAATAAATAAATAAACTACATTTAAAATATATATATACTGTATATATATAAGCTGCCCTGGGAGCCGAGCGCTTTTTCTCTCCCCCCTCCGGTAAGTAGATCCGGACCTGTGCAGCGCGGAGAGATATCCGTTAGATCCCGTGTGGGAGAGAGAAAGCAGAGCAGTGAGAGAGTGAGTGAGGGGGGGAAGAAAAGCAGAGCCTGCCTACTGGCGGCAGATGGAGTAACGGAGAGGAGAGAAGTCCACGTATTACCATGCGGAGATTTGGACTACATAAACTTTATGCAAAACCACCCAAACTACGTGAATAATAATAAGAACAGAGGTATGTTGCTTTTGTATTCTCGCATGTTGCCTTTAAAAGTTTTTCGTCGGCATCTTTGTAACTAAAAAAAAAGATAAAAAGTTCGATGTGTACGGCTGCCTATTGTGAGCTGAAAGAAACCGAGGGCTGGTGCGTGCTTCACCTTTTCTTTGGAGAAGTTTGCTCTGAACCGAACAAACGACTGAACGTCATTTCCTACAACTAATATGTGAATACTTTTTTCTAGTGTTGGTTTGTGCGTTGTTTTATCCCGAGTTGGAAAGGTGCGGAGCGGTCTTTTCAAGCAAATCTCTGCCCTGCTGCTCACGGCTGCCATCGTTTCAAGGACTGAACGGGTGTAGAGTTGGGGGATGGGGTTTGAAATGAAAACTCTCCACAGACACCTAACTTATTTAACGAAATAGGTAACCCCCCCGCTAATAAAAAAAAGTCTGTATATGTAAAAAAAGAAAAACATTTCTGAAATTTCCCATGCTTCCCTTAAAATAAAAAGCTACAAGTTGTGTAGTCTGGATTGCTTTTTTCTTTATAATGGTGTGTCTACGAGCAGATGTTTTTTGTACCTGCAGGCACTAGTTTTAGATTTAAGGTGGGTCGGTTTCAACCGCGTCACTTATTAACCATGTATAAAACAGTGATAACTAAACCCTCCTCGGGGGCATTTTTGACACGCCAAAAGTAAACAGCGCAGCTTTTATTGGAGGCATTCTTGCGCAGACAGAGCAACGTCTTTTTATTGGTCTTTGTGTGGATTTCTTGCTGTGGCTGCTGTAAATGAATGATTCAGTTATAATAAAAGCAGTTTTACAGCCACCAGACAGCTGTTCTTTGGTTGGACTGCAAAGAACAACTATGGGCATAGTTTTTTAGCAACTCTTTGTTTTTGCATTGTCGGTGCAAATTTTATGTAAGTTAAAAAAAAAAACTTGTTAGGTATTATTTTGTTTTCATCCTTGGTGAAAGAAAAATCTGTGATGTGGAGTAAGGAATTGAAAGATTTGCACCCAGTGTTTATGTTTTGAACTGATTGAGGTCACATTTGGGGAAATTAGCTTTTACTATTGAAAAGTGCACATAATTGGCATCTGGCACTTTGCTGAAATAGGAACAGTGCCAGCTCAGATCTTGTCAGGTTTGCTGATTTGTTTCATCTTATTTCCTCATGAACTCTTTAGCCACTCTTTAGCTTCAACAACACTTGGAAGATCATTTAAAGCTGTCTGCTCTGTTATTGTAATTTCAGTTGATGTTAACGCAAAAAGTCTAAATGTATTTATTTATTTTTTTACAGGTGGCACTGTGAGGATCACGGTACAATAATGGGGAAGTGTTGGGAGCCGCTGCTTGTTCTGTTCCTGCAGCTTTTTTGCAGCTGCAGTGGAAGCCCAAGAATAGTGAGGGCTGCCTCCATGCAGTTCACCCACTCTGTTTACAACGCCACCATATATGAAAACTCCGCTGCTAAGACATATTTAGAGAGCTTCGCAAAGATGGGGATCTACATCACAGACCCGGCGTGGGAGATACGGTACAAAATCATCTCTGGAGATAATGAGAACTTATTCAAAGCAGAGGACTACCTGGTGGGAGATTTCAGTTTTTTACGAATAAGGACCAAAGGAGGCAGCACTGCCATTCTGAACCGGGAGGTTAAAGACCACTATATCCTCACTGTCAAAGCCTCAGAAAGGAGCACAAATTTAGAGTGTCGCACCAGAGTTAAGGTGCAGGTACTGGACACCAATGACCTAAGGCCCCTTTTCTCACCAACATCGTACAGCATTTCACTACCGGAGAACACGGCCATACGCACAAGTGTGGCTAAAGTCACGGCAACTGATGCAGATATTGGCACGAACGGAGAGTACTATTACAGTTTCAGGGAGTGGACGGACATGTTTGCTGTTCATCCAACTAGTGGTGTGGTGACACTGACTGGCAAGCTAGACTATTCTGAGACAAAGCTGTATGAGTTGGAAATCCTTGCAGTGGACAGAGGGATGAAGCTGTATGGCAGCAGTGGGTTCAGCAGCATGGCCAAACTTACAGTCAGAGTGGAACAAGCTAATGAGCATGCACCTGTAATTACCGCAGTAACCTTGTCACCCTCCGATGCAGATCACGACCCCACATATGCCATTGTGACAGTTGAGGACAAAGATCAGGGACCAAACGGAGAGATAGCGTCACTGAGTATCGTGGCCGGTGACCCTCTTATGCAGTTTAAGGCTGTTAGAACCAGCCCAGGGAGCAAGGAGTACAAAATAAAAGCTGTCAAAGATGTAGACTGGGACAGCCAGCCTTTTGGATACAACCTCACCTTACAGGCAAAGGACAAAGGCACCCCTCCTCAATTTTCATCTGCTAAACTGGTACATGTCACTTCAGCACAGTTCCAAAATGGCCCTCCTGTGTTTGAAAAGGCCATTTACAGAGTCAATCTGAGTGAATTTGCCCCGCTTCACACGCCTGTCACTATGGTGACGGCTGTGCCAAAGTATCCTCATCTAAAATATGCTTTTAAACACAGTCCTGACAAGAATAGATTTAGTATCAATCCAAATACTGGTTTAATCAGCACAGCAGGACCAATCAATGCTGATATTTACTCAAAATTTGAACTCGAGGTGATCACCAGTGACAGAAAAGCAGCTACTAAGGTAATTGTTGATGTTATTGATGTAAATAACAATGCACCAGAATTCCAGCAGACATCCTACAAAGCCAGTGTGGATGAGAATGCACCTATTGGGACCAGTGTAGTAACAGTGAAAGCCACGGATTTAGACAAAGGGGAGAATGGCTATGTGACCTATAGCATTACCAATCTGAGTCCCCAGCCGTTTGTCATTGACTACTTTTCTGGTGTGATCAGCACTTCAGAGAACCTAGATTATGAGCTCATGCCAAGGATTTACCATCTCAAAATCAGAGCATCGGATTGGGGATCTCCTTTCCGGAGAGAAGTGGAAGCATCAGTAACCGTAACTTTAAATAATCTAAATGACAATAAGCCTTTGTTTGAAAATGTGAACTGTGAAGTGACTTTGCCAAGAGATCATGGTGTTGGGGAGCAGATAACCACAGCGTCTGCCATCGATGCTGATGAACTACAGCTAGTGCGGTACTATATTAAAGCTGGAAATGATCTTAACCTATTTGAACTGAACCCAAACTCTGGCCTGCTTTCGTTGAAGCACACGCTGAGTGAGGGTGAGGCAGCTAAAGTATCCCTCCACAGTTTACAAATTGTTGCAACTGATGGCGAGCACGAGACTCAGCCAACGAGTATGAACCTATCTGTCATCACGGCACACAAGCCTGTCCAGGTGAAATGTGTTGAAACTGGTGTTGCTACAATGTTGGCTGAAAAGCTACTTCAGGGCAGCAAAATCCATGTGCAAACTGAGCCAGATGACAACTTTATAGACATTTACTCAGTCAACCGGTACTCTCCTCAGTTTGGAGACTCATTTCCAGGTGTTATTGAAGTTAAAGAGGACCTGCCTGTTGGAGCTCGGATTGTCCATCTAAGTGCCACAGACTCAGATAGCGGCTTCAATGGAAAGTTGGTGTACGTTATATCAGGAGGAGACACAGAAAGCCGCTTTATTGTAGATATGGAAGCCGGTTGGCTTTTGGTGTATTCTCCCCTTGACCGTGAAACAACTGACCACTACACACTCAATATTACAGTTTATGATCTTGGGATACCACAGAAATCCTCTTCACGCCTCTTGGATGTGAAAATCTTAGATTCAAATGATAACAGCCCTCAGTTTTTGAAAGATTCGTACTCGGTTGAAATAAGTGAAAACACATCTGTTGGGACAGAAATTATCCAGGTGGATTCCACAGACAAAGACAGAGGTGATAATGGAATTGTCAAATACTCAATTTTAGGAGGCACAGATCATTTTGCGATCAATGAGACAACTGGTGTCATAACTGTGACAAAACCACTGGATCGCGAGCGCTATCCGTTTTATCTTTTGAAGATTGCGGCTCATGATCAGGCAGTAAGTGAACCTCAGTTGGTATCCACAGTGCCTCTTAAAATTACACTTGAAGATGTGAACAACAATCCTCCAAAATTTGTTCCCCCTAATTACCGTGTGAAAGTCAGGGAGGATCTTCCTGTTGGTACCGTAATTATGTGGCTGGAGGCTCATGACCCAGATGTTGGACCTTCCAGTCAAGTACGATACAGTCTTATTGATAATGGAGATGGGACTTTTGAAGTAGATAAACTCAGCGGTGCGCTTCGGATTGTTCAGAACCTCGACTATGAGGCAAAACAGGCGTACAATCTGACAGCAAAAGCTAAAGACAAAGGGAAGCCCATTTCTTTGTCATCAACCTGCTTCATTGAGGTGGAAGTGATAGATGTGAATGAAAATCTCCACAGGCCTTTGTTCCGATCGTTTGTGGAAAAGGGATTTATAAAAGAAGACGTCCCTGTTGGGACCTCTGTGATGACTGTGTCAGCTAAAGATGAGGACCCAGGACAGGATGGAGAAATCCGATACTTCATAAAAGATGGATCTGGTCTGGGAATATTTTCCATTGATGAGGAAACTGGTAAGTCTCTTTGTTTTATGGATCTATGTAAAGTCTGTGTTTTGTGTTATGAGTTGCTTTGTGGAATAATGGTGTATGGACATTTTCTATGAGAGAAGTCCCTCATTTCATTCTCCTTTTTTTGGGTTGAGTCAATGGGAAGAACAGATGAGCTTGCTGTTTCTCAGACATTTGTGGACATTCCTTATTAGTTTCCATGGCACTGAAAAAGTTTTGGAGTGAATTCATATCCTTTTTTCCCCTCAAACCACCCCCTCATCATACACCTACACACAAACACTGTATGAAACAGTTTTGATCTACAAAATGTTTTCGTTTTTTATGTTTAAAAGTGATTTTAACAAGAAATGGTTATTTTTTTATTTGTTGATCACAAGGATTTATTTGTGGACTCCTCATGTTGCAGAAAATATGTAGTTGAATGATCAGGTTTCTTAGTTTGAATAGCTGACTTAAATGAGGTCAAAATAAGCAGTCTCAAATTATAGCAATCACTAAAGTTGGAGAAAGTGTGCCAATCTAGTTGCCTCTGCTTCTTTATACCAGAGTAATAATGAAACATCTTAAAGTGTCCCACCCCTACATCTAGGGAACCTTCATGTGCATAATATTGGCTTGTAACCTCAAAAATTCATATCTTCATAAGTAAGCTGTAAATGAAGTCACCGGTTGGCTGCCTATTCTATTTTAAAAGTGTTTTCTACCTTCAGGTTAGTGTTTTTTTTGGAATCAGACACGTTAGTAATTCAATAAGTTGACAGGAAGTTGCAGTAAACCTTGTGGGAAATGCTTTGTTTTGCCAGGTAAATTTAGCACAAGTATATAAGCCTTTATAAAGGATTCATACTACAAAGCTGCTTGTCATTGGTTGTGTGTTTGTGATTGTTTTTGTGATAGTAGTGTATCTGATGTGCAATAAGATTTTTGTTCATGTAGATATATGCTGGAATATGTAAACCCCTGACTAGTCACTGTCAGCTTTTGTGTATTGAACTGTGTTTTGGAGAATCATGTGGATTTCATTTGTTCTACCTATTGAATGCTTAGATGGTATCAGATTTTCATCTGACTGGAGTGGAGTGAGAGTATTTAGAAAAATAGAAAGTAAGTCATTTTATGTTTAACAGAATTGTGTCATTAACACCAGTGTTTGGTTAAATCAGCAAAAAAAAATAAAAACATTAAAAAACAGTCTTTTCAATCACCTAGTATATTTTGTGTTCTATTAAGTTTCAATATAAAGCAATTTATAAAGTTTACAAATTATTTGCTGAAAAATGTTCAAATTTGCCTAAAGTATCCAATCATTGTTTTAGATTTAGTGCAAGTAGGTCTAATTGCCTTAATTGTTTAAGTTATTTGCCAACATAATAAGCTTATTTGCTTTGTTCGGCTTTAGCTGTGAGTATTTTGGGGAGACTACTTCCTGCAGTGCACTTTAACAGTTTAGAATGCTGCTTGAAAGTACAACCAACTTTCTTATAGCTAAAGTGTTTTCAGTTTTCATTTGTGCCCTAGTACTGAAAAATGATTGCCTGAATTTCTCAATGTCATATCCAAAATAATATCAAGTACTGACAATTTTATTTAAAATCTGCATTAAGTTACAAATTTTAGTGTCAGTACAACCTTTTGAAACCCTGCAAAGATTCTGACTATGTTAGTTTAGCCTTTGCGTCGTGTATCTTAAAAATTGTATTTGAAAACATAGGCAATAGGATATATAAATATCAAAGGATTTGATGGACAATAGACATTTCTCACTGCTGTGTACTAATGTTGGCTATATGTGAAAAAAGAAGCACACTTGCAAATATGAGTAGCAAAGCTCCATGAACTTATCAAACATCTATGCTGCATGGAAAGTTTAGCTATAGTGATATTAAGCTGTCTATAATTTTGCATTTCTTGTAATTTTGTCAGTATAAACAGTTTTGAAGTGTCCCAGTGACGCCTTTTCTCACGAATGCATGAAGTCAGAGCATGCAGTTAGTTTTATGGAGCCACATAAATGGCTGGTGTCCATGTCTAACTTGAAATCCAGAGCAAGCCTGGTCTGGGAACAAAGTTTGATCTTCTACTTAATTCCAGAGACCTTTATTAAGTGATTATGAAGAGTTGCAATGATAGGATTCTCTTGGGTTGGGTCCTGTTATTATGGATTAGATCTGAGGTCAGTAGACAACTAAATACAGCCAAGGTGGTAATGCCCCTCCCATGATTTCACTAGATGAAGGGTGAGGTTTTTTTTCTTTTTTTTTTTTTTTAAAGTCCCATATGTCTTTAGATTATTATGCTTCTAAAAGAAAAAAATCTATAAGCATCGGTGCACACCCTGTTATATAACCAGTACTGCAGCTGCAAGTTGTGAAGTTCAACCAGAATGTTTTTTAAATGGTTTAAAGTTAGAAAACAAATGGGAAAAATTGGCGTATGGACATCTGCCTTAAACCACACACCTTCAGCTATGAAATTTATTTCTCAGCGTGCCGAGAAGTTAAGGAAAACTGCAGCAGGTCTATTCCTGTTTTACTGGGCTGTTTTTAATGCAAAACTCATGCACATTTGTTTGGAAAAAGTACTGTATATCAGTCTACATTCTATTTATGATGCATTTTATGGTTCTGTTACCACATAAGCCGTGTTTCCATCCAATTTAATTCGAATTTAGAGCGAATTTTTAAAATTTCGCAAAAAGGAAATGAATGAGGCGGCACGGTGGCTCAGTTGGTAGAGCTGTTGCCTCTCAGCAAGAAGGTCGCCGGTTCAAATCCCGGCCCGGGGA
>JARVJO010000111.1:15738466-15752253 GCA_031762555.1 Cynodonichthys magdalenae | reverse complement strand
GAAGTCTTAATTCTGTGTTTGTTCCTTGTTCTCGACACACCGAAGTGTATAAACACGCTATTTTTTTCACTGTCATAATTAGAGAGCTAGACATCTATTAGTAAATCATGGGTAAAGAAAAAAGAACCAGCTTTAAATTGAGTTTTTCCATGGAAGATATATTTGTGTTTGTTAGAATAAGTCAAGAAATTCAAATTGTCATTCTGTTATTAAACAACTTATTCACCTTCGCTTCTGTGTACAGATCTGATGAGCTGTCCTTGAGTTACCTTAAGGTCTTCCTGTAGTTCCAACTATGTGATTTGTTTTCTCCCCTGCATTCCTTAATTAATTTGTTACATTATTATTATTGTTACGTTTATTGCTCTATACATCCTAAAAAAGATTGAAAGTGAATGCTGTGATGATGAGAATCCTACTTAGAAAATGTATTAAAAGCAATTGTGTCTTAGCTTGAAGTTCAATTATCCGCAAGACAAGGTGACCAGACTGAAGTGAGTTCATTGTACACGACAATGAACTGATTGTATAATATATGCATTGCCCTTTCTTCTTGGATAAAATATGCATTGCCCTTTCACTTGAAGCTGTTTGCAGCCTGTGTCGTGAAAGCATTCTTTGTGAGAGTAAACGAAACAGTTTGATGAATAATGACAAAGTCTTCTTCCATTTCAACAACATAAACAGTTCTGTTTTTTTCCCCCATCCCCTACACAATAAAGTACAAAGTATTCCTAACAATAAATAAATAAATAAATTTGTAGTACAGGTCAGTTTCACGCCATCAAGTTTGTGTTTAAAAGTGGTTTGTTGTCCTCTGTCCCTCATTTTCCATTTGTTTGAGATGAAAGTCGGGCCGCAAAGAGGCACATGATTTTAAATACTCTTTGCTTGAGCACTGTTACTGTGGTGATCAGACCAGGAATGTGCAGTGAGACAGGGCTGATTGTAGGTTGCTAAATGGAAAACACACTTTCTCCAGTTAAAAGTTTGTTGTTCTTTCAGTCCATTAAATCTTTTTAAAGGAACCTGGAGCTGCCTCATGCACAGGATGTGCCTCATTATGTGCTAATTTATTGTCATGCGTTCATTTATATAATATGTACTGTAGATCCATTTTGATAATCACTAAAGTTAGTTATTAATTTTTTTATTTTACAGAAGAAAGAAAAAAAGAATTTGAAAGCTTAGTTAACAGTAGCTTTGTTTTTACTTGTTGAACTGCTTTGTAGCTGTGTTTAAAATATTAAAGTTTTTACTGCATTTCTGTAATGTTGCCAGGCACCCATCAAAAACTCAATAGGTAGTGGTAATTAGTTTGCTGTTGGATGTGGCTTAATATTTACAGTTCCATTTCTATGTTGGTATGGGCTGGTTTCCATTTTCAAAGAGGACCAAGATGTTAAAAATTTAGTTTCAAAACCACAATTTTTTTCAATCATAGTGTTTAAATTTTTTTAATTAAATCTCAGAGAAATTGCTGGGTTATTTTCCAGGTGTATGTAGTGAAGAGTAATACTTTTCCTCCCCTCTTGTTTCAGCGAACTGTCCAGAGGGGAATTCATCTAAATGTTAACCCTCTTTAATAGACAAAGTTTGCTTTTTGAAAATGGTTGAGAGATGCACTTACCATCATGATTTTTAAGGTAATGCTGTTTTGAGACAAACATATACCACCAAATATGAGTAATAGCAAGTTTATCAGTCTAGTAAACGTACTAAAGGCTTGCTTTAGCTAATTCACTTGCTTACAAGAGTCAGGCTCCCAAAATTATTTTACAGAGAACAGCATGGCGGAATTTCTTTCAAAATAACAGTAGCTGACACTTATCAAATCAGTATTTAGGTACGATGTGTATGTGTATTTGTGCCTTAGAGTCAAAATACCTAAATAATAAAAAAATTGAGTTATTAGAGCTATAATATTTACAGTAATCCTGATTTTGCACCACTACCCATAATTCATAGCGGAAGCTGGTTTTATATTTCCGCTTGCGCTATTGTTTACAATTACAAAAATACACCATCGCTGTTTGGCATAAATGGCAACACATTGGAGGTGTATATACTGTAAGGGTGTTTTAAAAAGTGGCGAGGACAATTTTTTAACAGTGGCTCACTTGTCACTGCTCACAGACTGGGTAGATGACATGAAGCTATGTCCTAATGTTAGATACTACTGACATCAATTTCCTCGTCTTTCCCGAAGACACACACAAATGCTAAATCATAAATGTCAATAGTTCTGAAAGTAAAATGTTCCTAAGCTTCTCAGAATTGTAATAATATTTTTAAAGTATTGTGTTTAGACTTTTTTCTATCCCCCCATTCTAAACATAAAATTCCTTGGGTGCTAGTTTGCTTTTAACCTTTAGAGTTCAACTGGAGGTTTTCAGACAGCTGCAGTCATTTTAAAGAAATGATAAACAAAAAATAAATAAACTGCCTCTAATAATTTTGTTAGCATATTTTTATTAAAACAAACTGGGGGCTTTTATAGCCCATGGGGGCTAATCTTCTCGTCTTTTAATCCTGCCATGTAAACAAAATATTTTAGCATGTATTTGGGAAGAGGATTGTTTAATATTCTCAGCTTACTCAGAATTGGGATTGTTTAATTAAGATATTTACTGTATATAGCTTTGCCAGCATGTGGCTACTAACCATAGGCTTAATATTTCTTTAAAACTGAGACTTAGCAGCAAATAACATGCTAATGCTAGGCTAACAGTAGCTAGCGCTGATGCTAACGTCATTTACAGTAGTCTTTAAATTAGTAAAAGCAATGAACTGCACGATTAAACAGTGAAATGGGGACAAATCAAATTTACAATTTCACTCATCAGGCAGAGATTCAGGGTTTTTGTTGAGATTGCTGAAAACTGTCTGACTCACAGCCTTTGGTGGTCAGTCTTAGCCCAGATAGTGCTCTGGATCAGAGTGAATAACCGTGGGATTTTGTTGATAAAATGAGAAGAGCAAACAAACTCTCTTCGGTGGGTTTTTGAGATTTAAAGCTGCCAGCCATGTTAGTTTACCATCCTCCTTTGTCGGCATAAAGTGCAGTGTGTAGGGGGCTTGGTATGGACTTACCTTCACTACTTCTTGTTCCAGGCTATGTTTCCAAAGCGTTTCTCAGTTTTCTTCAGTTGTTGCAGCCAACAAAAACACAAGTTGAATCTGATATCGTGATTGAACTGCTCAAGCCACCAGTTAAAGCAAATATAAACTGGTTTTGTTGTTTCATAACTATCTGAATGAATGAGTTTCTTGCGCACTGGAAATACGGAAATACTGGCTAGCGGTCTATCATGGCAGCCTACATACGCTTTTACAGAAACTTGTGGATAGTCATTATAGCAGTATGCTATGTTTTTAGGTGAAAGTAGTAGTAAAGCTTTATTGCTTTAAAGCAGTTTGATCATGCATTTAAAATTCTTCAGATTAATTTTATTCTTTGTTTCATACTGTTTTACAGTTAAACTATAAATTGTTCTACTTCCCCCTGTTTGTTTCTATAAAACCATACAAGTGATCATATTTTCTTGTTTTGCACTTTTGTTTCACTGATAAAACTTGTGTTACAACTGAAAAGATGTGTTAATGAGTTGCTAATGATTTGCACACAGAAATCCTACAGGAGATAGCTGTTTTAGTCTCTAGAGTGGTATCTGTAAAAAATATATTTCCACTCAAAATATGTTCTTCTATAATTATATATTACCCACTGAAAGGCTATGTTGCAAGGATATAATGATTTTGGCTATTGATATTTATACAAGAGCGGATCAAAAGGTATAGTACTACAGCAAGAGACAACTGCGTGGAAAATAAAAGATGTTCAAGGGAACAAGGCACAGGAAAGAAATATGTTCTCATTGTTAGAAGAGGATCAGGCAGAGAGCTCTTCATGGCTCGAAGGTACAGTACACACTGCTCTGAAAAACTACAATGAGTTTGTATTACTCCAAGGCCTTTCTGAAAGACCTTTGAACAGAGTTCCCAGAAACAATGGAAGCATTGTGTCGTCAACTAAATCTCAAAAGCTATCTCAGCTTGAATTACAAGGCTTTTTTATCTGCAAAGGAAAATACATTTCGTCATGTGTCACAGATGTGTATTAAGCGTATCAAGGCTATCTTTTTTTTTCTGTCTCAGGTTGTTCAAATGTACCTGATAATGATCAGCTCATGTTGGCTGAAGAAACTGAGAATCTTCATATCAGTTCTGGACCTTCAAGTGTTTTATACCCCTCAACTGCCCCAAATAATTTCTTAAATAAATAAAATATAAAAAATATACATTACTATAAACCAACAGCTGACAAACAATTCTCTGTCACAATATCAGTGATGCATGGCTTACTGATTCAATAGATGGTGGTAGTTTATTAGTCATGTTAGGAGAAATACAAAAGACATGGTTTTATGCTATTCTTTATCATCATTAGGATTAACTCCAACATTTCCTCCAGCTTTATCCAAACCCCCGCCCCCAGCAGAACCATCCACTGGCCCATGAAGTCATGACATGTAATAAATTAATAAACGTCTTTATGTGTTCACACTTTACCAATTCACTGTGGCTGGTGGAGACACCAAGGTTTATGCGTCAATAAAATAAAGTCATAAAGTAGATTGTTTCATCTGGAAAATTTAAAAAACAATTTTTTAAGTAAATTTGTATTGATCAAGGGACTAGTTGTGTTGAAAAGAAATAAAATATCACCCTTTTGAATATAACAAAAAGACCATTAGAAGTTTTGTCACTGTAATCACATTTTGACTAGCCAGGAAAAAGACAAAGAGGAGATATATAGATGCAGTTAGAGAGGATGTGGAGCTAGTTGGAGAGAGGACAGAGGATGCAGAGGACAGCGTGAGATGTAGGAGGATGACTCATTGTGATGACCCTTGAAGAGAGAACAGCTGAAAGAAGAAGAATCACATTTTGACTCATGAACATACATATTATGGGGTTGTTATGTTTAAAAATTCCCATTTCTGGACTTTACTGCATGCCTGGTAATGATACAGACAAATTGGACAAACAAAATAAAAAATATCAGTGCAAAAACTATTTATTTTTCATATTTGATCTTTTATTCAAAAATGTCGCAACCCACTCAAAACAAAAAGTAATGCTTTTTTCGAACTAGTAGACTCTGAAAATGGTCTCTGCAGTAAATAAATAATCCGATTTATAAACCTGTTCCTAAAAAATATTTTATGTACTATTTATGTTATTATTCAATTTGTAAATGTCTAAAATTGAAAATTGAAGTCTTTTTCGTGTTCTCTACAAACTGCAAAGTCTGAACTGTCACTTTTAAGTGAGTGTTATAACATAATAAAATCACTAGTTTGTCCTAAAAACATGGGAGCATGTGACAAAAAAGTCTGGGAATGCATTTAATTACAACTTGGAAATGAATTAAGAAGAGAAAAATGTTGATAGTTTTTTATGTTTTTAAAATGCTTTGTCTCAAATTAATTATTACATTATCTAATTATATCTCAGTAAATAAAGCTGCGCTTCTTATAATATATCTATTAAAATAAATTCATAGCGTATTCTAGGACTATAAAGATTTTTGGATTCATTTCAGACATTAACAGCCTTAATACCCTTAAAACACAGATCTTAGCCACAGATGTTTAGAACTTTGGGATGATGTGATATCAAGTTGCTGGGGAATGGAAAGCTTAGTTTAGGACTCTTTCTATTACACTCAGCTCGACAACGAGGTAGTGGAATTTGAAACATTTTGCCAAGGCTTTTGAGGGAGGGGGGTGGGGGCGGGGGGCACTGAGAAAGTTTATGCAAGCCTGTGAGCTCCAGGCCTGTAAAGGCTGAGGAATGTGGGGTAGAGGTGGTTAAAATTAAGAAAGGTTGTGCAAAGCAAACTCGTAACTTTTAACTGCAGCAGGAGGGCAAGGATGGTTAGATGTATATATTTACAATGCATATATTTTTTTTAGGTCACTCGTTTTTTGATACCAAACTGCCAGGGTCAGTTAAACCCTGTGTGAAAAAGAAGTAAGAATCAACAACAAAAAACTTCCCTTTGTTATTCTGGCTTGTGACATGCAATGAACTGTTTCAAGCGCCCTTTTTTCAAAGTAAATGTCACCATCATCCAATAGAGTCCTCATTGAGACTCTTGAACATTTATTGAATAAACCATAGATTGTGTACACCTACGCATCAAATACCTGCTGGTCTCGATAGTTGAAAATCTGTTGGCTCTCTGAAGACTCAGCTGCACTGCTGCTGTGCTCAAGTAACTTTGAAGAACAAAGACACGGGGAAAAAAAGAAAGAGGGAGAGGAAAAAGCAGAAGGCAAATCTGGCAAAGGCTTTTGCATGTTCAGGTTTTTTTTTCTTTTCTTTTTTAGTGGCTCGAGGGCAGGTTTTGTTCTTGCTTTACAGGGTAGACTAGGTATATATGAAGGGTGTGACAACTAAATTCTTTAGATTCAACTTTCATGTGCTTTGTTAAAAACTTTTCACTATGTAGCTAAGCTATGTAAAAAAATTTTGTTTGTGTGTTTTCTTTTTCTCACTTAATGTCAAGTTCACTGCTGAATCTGAAAAGTTTTTTGAAAAACTGGCTTTAGAACTGGTGGACATGTTGATAGTAAACATTTCATGTTCTCGCTGTTACAGTTTCAGTATTACGTTTTGTTTGAATACTAGTGCATTTTCTCCTCTGTTTTATCTTTTTTTTGCAAGTACATGCATTGAAATGACTACTTTTTCCTGTTATACTAGTTTTTTTTCTTCTAGCCTCTTAAATTTAAGTTTCCCACTCTCCTTTTGACATTGTGCCTTTTTGCAATAACCATATTGGTGTTTGATGGATAAATGTCAGAAAAAATCTGACACAAACTTTTGCAAAAATTTGCAGAAAAAGCTTCTGCACTTGCTGGAAAAAAAAATTAGCAGTTTTCTGTAGATTTTCTGCTAGTTGTGATTTGAACTATCCTCTGAGTTAAAATTTTTGAACAAAAGCCCACATTTGGTTGATAAGAAACTGTTAAAGTTTTTTAATGCAGCCATAACTGGAACAATCTCTTGTCTTGGAATTGTTTTTACCATGTTACTTCTGTTTTTTTTAGTTTGTGGGTATTGTTCAAATGAGCAGCTCCTTTAGGATTTTACCACAACATTTTAATCAGGTTGAGGTCTGAACTTTAACTAGGTCACATTGATTTTTTTTTTCCCAGCCATTGTCTTGTAGATTTTCTGCTGTGCTTGGGATTATTTGTTTTCCTATATGACCTAATTTTTGTAACTCTAGAAAATTGGTAAAGAAAGAGGTCATGGTCGACTCAGAGACTGGTAGGTGATCAGGTTTTGTTGTTACAAAAACAGGTCCAAATCATCACCCCTCCACCACCGTGCAGTTGTCAACCCAGGAAGAATTGACAACTCCTTTGATTGTTTTCCTACTTTAAAAAAATCTGTCATTGTAAAATGATAGATTGTAGATGTTCCCTAATGATTTGGTCATTCCCTTAAGTAACAGAAGGATTCATGGATACATGTAACTGAAATTAATACTGACTTTAAACGTATGCAGTGATAATATAATTTTAAAACTAACAAAATTATTGAATAAATCAGAGCTTAGCGTGAAACTCATTAATCGTTAAATCATCACTTGGTGTGCTAAATAATCAATCTGGATGCTGGTCACACTGGTGAGTTTTTTATACCAAGGGACTCTAAGCTATGGGAAACTTTTGGGACCAACTTTTTTGTTTTATTTTATTTATTTGGCCTGGCTACCTGTCTTATTACATGCCTGAAGCTAAGCTGAGAGAATTGTAATGATGACTGATGACAAGGACGGGGAAAAAAAAAACAATCCAAAATGTGGAAAAGGTAAAGGGAAGCGGGGGCTTAGTGAATAAATGAGCTGAATTCCCCTCCTGAGGTAAATTTGCGAATTTTGTTACAAGTCATTTGGTGTGTATCTCTTTTAGAAGAAATCTTTAACTCGAGGCAAAACCATAATGTGCATCACATTGCAGTTCCTCAGCTTACAGTGGGTGAACAAAGGCACGAGCAACACAAAGACAGTCGCTGCAAACCATTACAAATGTGTGTTTATGGTCTTGTGAAGACTTCTTATCTGAGGCAGCAGTGATTGTAGGGTCCTAATAGATTCAGTCCTAACAAAAGAAAATGAACAACACCTATCTGCAAATAATATTCACCTGCACAATGATTCACTTTTATGAGTTTCAGATAATAGCAAACACAAATATAGCCATAAAATTCTATTGCAGTTATGAAGGTTATTCAGGTTATTCACAGGAGTGGCTTCAATGAGAGTTGTTAGGCCTTCCACGGTCTTTATAAATATTTCTGTTTTTATTTTGCCCTTCAAATTATTGACGTTTGTTGGACTATTGAAACCCCTTATGTATAATGTTCTCAAAATAATTTACTGCTTTTTCAGTCTTGAATTCTCCTCTTTATCCTTTAAGAGTTAGGCTTTAAGCTTTTTGTTTTTGTTAGCAAATTAGAAATTGTTGACGTACTAACGAGAACAAAAAATATTACACTTTTTTAGGAGTCTGTTTACTCAGGCCTGTCACCGTAATCGCGCACAGGATAGTAGTTATTTGAGCTGGCTGCATTCACTGACCTGTAAAAAAAAACGGCTGTGTGAGACAGAAATATCATATTTTCATTACTTGTATGTTATTTTATATTGTCTGTGCAACTTCTTGCTTTGAGTTAATGGCACAAAAGAGTCAGGTTCACAACTAAGAACCCTAGATATGTCTGAGACGTGTTTGATTTTAAGCCTAATAAGAAACAGTGCCCAATAACTTGAAGGTGGGATGGATTTTCAGGAAAAGGGGTAGATAAAGCCATAGAACTAATCTATAATTATGGCATGCAATATAGAAAAACAACTCTGTATGAAAATTTCAGGGTTAGGTGAGATTTCTGTACTTTCCCTTTATTGTCCTTATAGCTCTGTTAACAATAATGAAAATTAACAATTGTGGTTTCTGTTGTAATACAGTTCTTGTAATCATTGGAATAATTTGATTTTAGTATATATGTGGATGAGTTACAAACTCAAACTGTTTTGGGGCGTCCTTGATTTTTCATTTGGTAGTTTTAATACAAAAATGTTTCATCTTTACAACAACAACAAAAAAAAAAGGGGTTAGTGCTTTTTTCTTTTTATTTAAACCTGTGATTATTGGCGCTCTTGAATCAGAAAAGTGTCAGAAAGAATATTTTCAGACTTGTCTTGTAATTTGTTTAAAATCATTGCAGCTTTAGCTTTCAGTTGTACATGGTAACTGCAGTAATTTAGGGATCAGCTTAGTCAGCAGCTCCTTTTAAACATCTAGGCCTGACACACCTTGTTCCTATCAGTGTTACATGTGGGAGGTTGATGTTGATTCATTGCTGTTTCGCCTCTGAATCGGGAATGAAGGTAGTCACACAGCAAAGTTGGTGAGTAGGTGTGAAGTGGGAAGGTGGTGCATGCAGCGCTGTGGTTAATCTACTGATTTCAGCACAAATTGTTGCAGGACTTGCCCACTTTATTTGGTTCATTTGTGAAAACAACTTAAGGAGGGGCTCATGTTTACTGTCATATAACTGAATCATGAGGTGAAATAGGCTTGTATTTCTGAAATACTGAAGCATTTTCTCCTACAAACACACACTTTTCCCATCCTGCTCTTCTTTGTGCCAACTGAGCATCTGATGAGTGCCTGCAAGTGGAATTGAACAGAGAAAAAAGCACTATAGCAAAACAAATTCACTGGTGTGAGCATTTCTGTTAGCTTTTCCTATGAAAGTTCAAAAGGCACCTTTTATACTGCTGGTCATTTTCAAGTATCACATAGAATCAGTCAAGCATGTCTCTGTCCAACACAGTGTCATATAGAAAATTATATTTCTTTCAGTTTGCAGGATCTTCTCTTTCACCACACTTTTTAATCATTGTCAACTTGTGGTACTCATACTTCTGTGTTTGAAAGCTGTTTTGTTTGCTCAGCTGAATGTTAAAACCCCCGCACTGTAGTGAAATGTAAACAGGAAAACACCAGCTGGTAGTTGTTAATGTACCACCTTGACATTTTTTTTTTATCAAAAAGGAGCTCTTTGACTGATCAATTCAACTAACTGTTCAGTGCCAGCTGTTTTCCTCATCACTCTTTATGAGTAAATATTGGTTTTAGAGATCACCAGCACTTTAGGAAGTCATGTCACTTGTGCTTAAAAACATTTAACATGGTGCAGTGTTATTTATTTTTTTATTTCTTTTTTTTAGGTGTGATTCGAACACAAGAAGTGCTGGATCATGAGACAACACCTCATTACTGGCTAACAGTCTATGCAATGGATCGTGGTGTGGTGCCCTTGTCTTCTTTCGTTGAAGTCTTCATTGAAGTCCAGGATGTCAATGACAATGCACCACAAACCTCTGAACCTGTCTATTACCCCTCTGTCATGGAGAACTCGCCAAAAGATGTGTCCATCATCCAGATAAACGCAGTTGATCCAGATACCAAGGCCAGTGATAAACTCAACTACAGGATCACCAGTGGCAATCCCCAGGGCTTCTTTGCCATTAACTCCAAGACAGGTAGGACTGCTGTTATTGGAATGAAAATAAATGTCATATTAAAAGTGCTTCCTTACAGCCTGAGACATGTCTACATTGTTATAATGGACAAGTGGTGTCAAAATATGTCTGCTTGATTGTGAAAAATAACGTAAAACAGATTATGAGGTAATTAGTCAAGTTTTGTTCATAAAGATCCAAACTTTCCTTTTAATTGTAAGGAAACACTGTTGCCAACTCTTCAGTAAGAAAAGTAGATATTGGCTGTCCTAAAATCAACTAGAAGTTGCTAGATGATGTTATCACTTAAATTGCATATTTAGACATTTGCCAACAATTTTGATCTAAGCTATAGGAGAGATGTATATCAATGTACAACCAGGAGGCAAGATCTGGTTGTCAAAATGAAAATAGGTGGTCTCGAACAACCTAAAAACGTTTATGTCGACCCTTGCTTTCTGTTGGCATTCTGTTCCAGTGATATTAATACAAAAATGTACCTGTGATGGCTCATGTTGAACTGATTTAAATACTTCAGTAATTTAATTTTTAACATAAATATCTCTTCACATTTTGGTGAATGACTGAGGGAGACACTGACTTTCATGAAGCTCATGCTTTCTTCTAAAACCACAAGTGGTATGAATGGCATATTTTCCCCCACAACAGGAGTGGGCTAAACCCATGGTGGTGGAGTTGCTGTTTTCTCACATGGTTATTTGGAGTGGTGTGATGATTAATATTTCACTGACTTCCTTTAAAGTAGATTAAGTTGGCTGTTTAGTGGTAAGACAGAAAAAGTCATATGATAAGTGCAAAGTGAAGCTTTAGTCACTGTGTTGGAATATAAGACTTAATCATAGGTCCTCTGAGATGTACTCATTAGATTTAACATAATTATCCTTTGTAGAGTATGTTGGTTTATAGTTTTATGCTAGGTCATGCTGCTCTCCAAGTTATAAAAGATGAGATTGCTGTTGGCCTTGTCTCATTTGCTGCTAAGTTTTGTTTAAAAGACTTTGTCTCACAATTAAAGGCTAGATATATTCTACTGCTTGGGATAGTCTCATCCATGAAATTTTTCTGTTCAACTTTTTTTTAATACAGACTGATAAAAATCAACAAGCTGGGTCTTTTTTGTCTCCTTTATTTTTTTTAGCCACAGCATTCACAAACTGTTTTTTTCTGTAAATGTATTCATTAGTTCCTATTGATTTTTTGAAGCAAAGTGTTCCTTGTGTACAGATCTGGAAAAAAAATGAAGTCCTGTGTCGCACAGGTCTTTCACTTTGACTCCAACCCATCAGGAAGCTTGGGGGGTGGGGGTGTAGACCAGCAGTTGCTCCAGTTTGTCCATACTTTACGTGGGTGGTCTTGTTTCCAAAGGTAGTCACATCAACAAACTGGAGTTATTTTTGTTGGACGTGGCAGTGTGAGGTTTTTGACCAAATAAGGTTTAATCATTTTGGTTGCCTCTAAAATAAATCTTACCTTACTTCTGCACTCTCCTGAATAGACAGGGGGAAAAAATGTGATAAAGAGAAAAGGGAAATTTTTGGTATGCCCGCGTTTGGTTGTGTTTTGTCTGTTTTGTCATAAAATAGATCAACATATACTGATAAGAAGCTTTAGAAGATGAAAAGGGAAACCGTTACAAAATCACACATAGTTTTCAATAAAGAGACATAAATGACTGCTTTACAACAAAATTAGATCTTACAGAAAAGAAAACTTGTAATATTTCTGTCTCAGATAAATCTTTGATTTTTTTTGTCCTTATATGGATGACTTAACTGGAAAAGGGATTTGGGACCATAGCTGGAAATTTTATTTTCTTGTCTTTTTCCTCTAAAAGTGTCCTTCCACTTTCATGAATTCTTAATAAATAATAATTTCTATATTATATATTACTATGCCCCAGGTAAATTTTCACTTCATCACTTATTTAGCAGATATATGAAGTTCTCTTATCCCACATAAAAATAACAGATTATTTAGTGGCACATCCACTTAAGCAACACCTTTTAATCATGAAATTTTGATGTGTTCCTTTAATTTTTATGTCTGTCAAATGAGCTCACTTAGCAAAAGGTACAGAAGAATATTATATGGAAGGTTAAGACACATTCATGCATATCAAAGCATGTTTAAAATTCTAGCAGTGGGATATCAGTCCTGCATGTGTCAGATTGAGCTAAAACTGGTTCAGAAAAAGAAAATTTAATTGAATTGTTGCTTGGAGTTTCAGATATTTTTTTTTGCTCTTTTTGAAGGTAATAACTAAAGGCTAGTGAGCGCAATAACTTATTTAAAATGCTTTATATAGTCAGGTTTTTCTTTTTCTTTCAAAATAAAATTTGTGCTATTAATCAGCTTTAAAAAAAGTTGCACATCATGACCACCATTCAACATTCTCACCACTTATTATATGCTTTTGAAAGCTTTCAGATTGACGTCATGCATGGCTGTGTAATTGCATGTTCTAAAATTGAGTTGAAGGCATTGGCCTTGTGTTGGCATATCTACAAACATCTATAAAGAGGTGGGCAAAGAAAACAAGTTAGGGCCTATATATGTATATGTATTTTTTTTATTTTTTACGAGTTATGAAACTTCATAGGCATGTCTTCCAAGCTAACTAGATCTGCCATGGGCAGTGGCTTTATGCTGCTTGCTCAGCCCCAAACATATACAGTAAGAAGACTTCAATTGACGCCTTGGGTGGTGTTGGTTGCCCTTTTTCCACACGGACTCACACTGGTTCAGCAAAGCCCAGGATAAAAGGCTTAGGCTTACTTTATTTCTGCCAAGTAAACAAGTCTTGCTGACTTGGATGTTCTCTGACTTTACTTTGTCATTTAAGTGCAAGGCCAGCTCTCCTATCTAGAACAGTTTTGCGGAACACAGTGGCTTGACATCACCTTGGTTTTTGAAAGGACTCATGGGGTAAAAAACAGACAAACTGCAAGGAGAACAGATTATGCCTGTCAGCCGCATATAAACTATGTTTTCAAAATCAGTTTGACATACTTAAAAATGAATAATACTAGGGGGTAAAAAGCTGCACCTGTGCTCAGTTGTCTGATAGTTCAGATCTTATTACCTACAGGTAAAAGCCAGTAAATTAGAATATTTTGAAAAACTTGATTTATTTCAGTAATTGCATTCAAAAGGTGTA
>JARVJO010000111.1:15704484-15721483 GCA_031762555.1 Cynodonichthys magdalenae | reverse complement strand
ATTTGTTAAATTTGTTAATTGTTAATTGTCTGAATTGTCTGAAATAAATTTCATTCATTCATTCATTCATTCATTCAGAATTTCATAGAAGTACAAATGTTTAACAGTATCCAACAACTAAAAGCTAGAAATATATAGAAAATACATCAGAAAATTCTACAAGCTGTGAACTTATAGAAAATGTTATAAACATTCAACCTATTCTTGGCTTTTTGAATGATGTAAGTTTGGAGAAATAGAGTTTGATTTTGACTAGATTAATAAACTAATGACAATGGTTGCAGCTATGGATTATTTTGAATACTTTTAATTCATGTATTGATTGAGTATGAATAGTAAATAATAAACTTTTTCCTGTCTTTTTAAAGATCAAACAAATAATTCAAATAATAAAAGCACATTGTACCTACTCATTAGATTCATTTTTAGACCATATAGTTACTGACACTTTAACTTTAGATCCAGGCTAGCCTATTGTCTCTTTCTTCTTGACCACATTTTGACTGTAGATTTATAATTATGGTAAAATATTTGGATTATCTAGTTGACCTAAGAAAATAAATGAATGTATTCTTTGTCAACAGAATTGTAAATCTTCAGCTTTATTAAACATCAGTTGCAGCTATTTTCTCCAAATTGCAAATACATTTTTGCTAGACATTTAATTTGAGAGCTCAGCACCTGTCTTTTGGTGTCTTGTTTCTGGTGCTGAGCTGCTGTGATGATGGTGCTGTCTAACCAAAGGCTTTTTGTTTCAAATGTGCATTCTTCAGCCCCCCTTCCGGTTGGCAGTGTCCCACCCTAAACCTGTGAGCTTTCTCTTCACTGTCTGTGAGAGAAACACATTGATTTGGCCTTTTTTGAACGGACCAAATAACTAAAAATGTAATAGCTGTGTTTCAGTCCAGCTGATGCCAAAAACTGAAATGTTAGGACAAAAAGCTTTTCAAGTGTGCAAGCTGGCTTTAGTTTTTGTTTCGATGGTCATGCCTTGTCCGTGGGATTTTTGATAAGTTTACATGATAGTTTGGGTCATACAGGACAGTGACATTCAAAATGTTTTGTCCTTCGTCCTTAAGGCAGAGCTTCAGAGAACTGTAGCTGGAAAATAATCTATTTGTTGTCACTCTGTATGAATAAAGCCTTTCATCATCTAGCTGTTGTGCTCCACTGAGCCTTGGTTGAAGCGCTGCCTTCACTGGCATTTTGGAGCTCATCCACCAAAGCAGCATGTCCTTTAGTTTAGTGCAAAACCTTCAAACAGAGTTTGTGTTTTCTTTCTGTTAGGCACTTTCCTAAAAACCCTAGCAAGAGGACGTTATTTAAAAGCCTCTCAACAATACACCAGGCAGTGACATTTTAAGCCAAATTATTCACTTTTAAAGGTCGGGGCAGATGGCAGCCCCTTTCTGAGTCTGGTTCTGCTGGAGGTCTCCTTTTTTTCTTAGCACTATTCCTTTCCATTGACGCCCACAGCCTGGTCCACGCTCAACATGGGGGCATTGTAAGTTTTCATTCAGTTCACTGGGTTCCTTTTTTTTACACATTTACATTTTATAAATACATCCAGGTTGAATCTAATTTCCTATTGTCACCCCTTGTCTGTCTGGTCTATAATTGGAAGTTTTAAGAAGAAACAAATAAATATTCCACAACAAAATGAGGCACCCTTCAAGAAGTTATTATGCCATTGTCATCAACTCCTCTTATGGAAACTTGTACCCTCCATGAAGCAGTGTAATGTTATCTCACTTGTAACAGGCATCAGCATGCAGTGCTGTTTTTTAATGCTTGTGAAGAAAGAATCATAACACAAAACATATTACATTGGAAGCCATCAAACTAGGCATAATTATGGCTTTGGGACAATATATTCTGATATATATCAGTTCACTGAAAATTCTCTGTTGGCCAGATAATCCTACCATTTCACCCTCCACCTATCTCACACTAAGAATTGGGACATTTGTACAACCATGGCTAAGTGGGTGGGGGATGGAGTGGGATAAGGTTCACTTTGTCTGATTTCAATAAATTGGATTAGATTAAAATGTGACTGAATTAGACACATTTTATCAAATTAAACTTTATTACAGCCATATCTGCACATTTTTTTTAAGTAAAATGCATGAAATCAATCTCACAGGATGAAAAACTACAAAAGCAAATTTTATTTAATAATTCTATGTGATCCTAATTTTCTTGAGATACATTTTAAAATATCTATTTACAATGATTATGGTAATTTTTCACAGTAGGTTGTAAAAGTAAAAAATGTTGTACAAAAAAGCCTTGACGTTGTTTAATTCTTTTATTTATTTTTGTATTTGTGGTTTGTAACAGTATGCTACATTCTTGGTGCAAATTGCTTGATGATAACCATATTTGAAATTGTTCCTTCTTTTGCACACAGCCTAAAATAATTCCTTTATTCATAAAAAATAGAATAGGGTCGACGTCAATGAACCAGTGAGCGATCAGCTTTAGAAATCTCATTTCATCACTCAACAGTCTCCTGCTTTGGATAAAAACAAGTCAAAGACGCATCAGTTGCAGAACAAATGAAGTAACTGAACAAGAGCAGCAGCAGCTTTTCTCTCTCTCCCCTTAGTTATGTGCGTTTTTTGTACATATTATTTGAGCTGTATCTGATCTGCTCCCTTGCAGATGACTGCTTGTGCTCATGATATTGTCAACCCTGCTGATTGCTGTAGCTCAGCTGGTTTTTCTAGAGGGATTTGATTTACCAAATCTGTGTACTCCACAATGCTTTCTTTGTACTATTAGCTGTTTTATTTATGTTGATAGAAGGATGCATACAAAATATTTCAGTGAAACAATAAATGCAATTAGTTAGATGCTAATAAATCCTAAAAATGGATGCATTCTGGTGGCAGACAATTATTTATAGAATCGCATCTATTCTATGTATTATTTGGATTATTTTCCACGACAGATACAATTCCACACAAGTCACTTTACTTAAAACTTGAAGATCTTTAGTATTTAGCCCAGAGTGTGCCTCAGCATGGTTCAAGAGAACCATTGATCTCGTTTGTTTGGTAACAGAGCAGCTTCAACTGAGTGGTGAGAAGGATGACTGTCAGTGTGTTTTTTTGACAGATTTTAAGCCTTTTTAAAAGTATTTGTCAAAACAAAATGTATTATTTAACACTGATGTTTTTTATACAATTGGAAAGAAATAGTGTTGGTTGTTATGTACAATTTCAGGTAAATGTGACCCAAACATATACACTGTTGAAGTTTATTGATAAATTCCCTTATAAGTTAAGTAAATTAAATAAGCTAAGCTTCCAGGATTTTTTATGTGATTAACCACCAAACAGTAAACATTGTAGCTTGTAGATTATTCAAAATACTATACCCCATTTATTTGCACATGCTGAATTAATAATTGAAGATAGTGAAGAAGAATATGCATCCATTGCTGGTGAGTGTATAGTTGTCCTCTTCTGGCATACTACATGTTTTACTTAAAGAAAACTTGCATAGATTTTTTTTTCTTCTCTAAATTAGATCTCTGTTGTCATCCACCCTGAGCACCTCATGAAAGCTGAAAGTTAGACTTATCTGTTCCTCAAATCAAAGTCATGTGGATGACTGTGCTGCCAGACGGGCTGGCCTATTTTTTCTCTCTGAGGAATGTTACTTTTCTTTTTGTTCTTTTCACTGTATTCCTTCTTGTGTTTCCTTTTGGTTTTCTTTTTTGAGGCCTATTTTTTCCAAAAATTTCAGCATACTTAGGCCAGCTGTCCAGTACTGATGATTACTCTGTTTGGGTAGTTTAAAGTACAAACAAGAGTGCTGGACCTCTGTGGTAGTGGGCAATGGTAATCCTGTTTTGGGAACATTGTTGATTGCTCTGTGCCAGTGGCCTCCCTTTGCCCAGAACCTGCCACCTGGCAGGGGTGGGGGTGGGACTGGCTTCCTTTCCTTCACATGGAACAGGAGGACAACAAACACAATGAAAACTCCCTTGTGCCCTGTTCTGAATATCACATAAAAGAGGTTTCACTATTCACAAGGCATGACTTTAGATGTTGCTCTTCATATTATTCTGTATAATTTCAAATTACAGTGGCAAAGTGAGCTGAACATTTGAGATAATATCCAATCAAATCCTCCAGGGGTTTCTCTGGTAGTATCTGCATATTAGATTCTGACCCCACCGATGGAAAACAGTTACTTTCCTTCGGACTATCGTAGTTCAATGAAGGAGTCTCTCAAAAAAAACTGCTGATGAAGACGAAGGGTGATCTTTATTGCCAAGAGCCCAGGCATGCAGCCCAGGCTCCCTTCCCCCGTCTCCAGCTATATGACATCCTCCCTTGGCTGTGCAGAAGTACCTCAAGCTGTTCTGCTCACAATCTGTTTCAGGTCTTCTGTTTCTCATCTTAGTTCACATTACAAAGCCTTTCTTTACATGGCACTTTAATCAACTATAATTACATATTTTCCTGCCTTGAGTATCAAAGGTAAATATTGTATGGTGCTCATTTGCATTTCTTTCACAAATACAGCTTTTGTTTGTATTTCCCTTTCATTTACAACCTAGACGTGTTTTGTTTTTTAAATCTGACCATTTCATTGAGCTTTTGTTAGATTTCCACTGTCACTTATCTTTCCTATTGCTGTTTTACCCTCACAGCACATTTTTCTTTAAATCTTCAGTATCTCCATCTGTCACGTCTGTTCCTCAGTACCAGTCTTGTTCCTCCTCAGCATTCCCTCTGGAAGCTATACACAAAAACAAGTTTTTTCTTCCTTCTCCACACCAACATTTCTGCTGCAGTCAGGCTGAATCATGCTGCTTTATGATGTTTAGGGACAGTTTTTTTGAAGTGCTGTACAGTCTTCTTTGCAAAGGGAATGGTGAGTTTGTGTGCGTATCTGGGGGTAAATAGTCTTTTGTGGGCTTTATAAAAAGGTATTGGAATAGTGCGCTGTGCAGATGTAGACACCGCTGACCAGGTTCTATTCCATCCGGCTTCTTCACAGCAGTATCAGTTCTTTCCACCTTTTTCTCGCTATACACAAAACGTGTTATCTGAAGCTGGCCACATTGAAAACCGTTGCACAGCCTTTTTGTGTGAATGTAGACGTGAAGGTGCACAATTTCTGAGCTTGTTTAGGTGAGTGTGTGTGTGGGAGTTTGCGTGCATGCATGTGCCTCCGTGTGTATAAAAGGTGGATTTAGAGACATTAGGGATTCGGTTCTGTCTGATGATGTCTGGCACGACATGAGAAGAAGACAAGCTTGGAACGAGACAAGATTGTCACACCGACGCTGGGAATAGTTTGCTGTTTCATAGTTAATGCCGCTTCAGAAAAATGCACTTGTTTTACTTTTTTTACACTTCACGATTAGCAAAGCGATATGGGTTGCAAGAGAGTTGTGGCAAACAGCCATAGAATACAGCACTGATAGACAGCAAGCATCCCAGTGCTCCCCCTGCAAGATGACATCTGTGGGCTTTGGTGGCATTGCCAACATCACAGCACACAGCAGATTGTAAATGTTATCAGTCCTGTCAGGTTGAGTCTATATTTGTCTCCAATATCAGCTCCCACTGCTTAACTAACACTATTATGACAACAATTGGGGAATTGTTTTGACCAGAGATCTGACAAACCCTGGTTAAGCTAGTGAGCTGCCACCTGGTCAAGGCCTTTTGTCTCCAACTCCCTTCAGTCTCCTTGAACCAAGAGAGCTCGGCTTCCACCGTTTTCCTTACAGGACATCACCCCCTGCTGTCTGGTATGCCGGTGTCTAATCTGGGTTGATCCCTTTTGTTCCCCATGTTTGGCAACGGTAGAAGCCCCTCGCTGATCAGGAAGGCAAAGATGGCATTCCAGCAGCTCGCCATAATCCTCTGCCGGAAGTCCAGTAGACGAGTGGCTGATGTTGATAAAACATGCTCCCGGTGGAATTTTACAGTTTGGAGATGTGAGATTGTTTGGAGTGTGAAAGAGAGAGAAGCGCACACACAGAATTTTTTTTTGTCCAAAGCAAAAAGCTTGTATTTGTACAAATTGTTTTATAGATTTCAATCTGAGCCTGTCAGAATAATAAATCTCCACAGCTGGGCCAGTAAAGCACATACTAATACATATTTTTTCCAATTATTATGAGGATCTTTTTCACCAGACCACAGTTGACGGATCATTGGTTTTAGACTCATATATTCCCTGGTGAATTACATGCTTCTGCACAAAGCCCAGAATTCATTGAAATGTTTGGTTAGTCAGTATTGATTTTTTACTGTTTACACTGTAAGCAGCATCAAGTGGTCTTTCAGTTAAAATGTTGCTCTTGCTTTTATGTGTATCGATCTAGTGGTGTTTGCCATCATAATGATATTTACTGTTTCAGAACTCAGGATTTCAGAATCTCTAAATGTCTGAAAACAAAAGGAATGAAGAAACTGTGGACGGCATCATTTTTAGGCAAAACTAATTTAGATCAAACTAAACTTAATTCAAATTATTTTCATTTTAAAAAAGGCAAAATGCTCTTCACTTAAAGCTATTTGAATGGAAACTGAAACAATTTATAAAAAAACAACTTTATTTTCTCCTATAGGTGCTTATTCGTGTCATTGACACCAACAACCACCGTCCTCAGTTCTCCCATCAGGTTTACATTGTAAACATTCCTGAAGATGAACCTGCAGGGACTGAAGTCTTGCAGATTCGTGCTGTGGACAAAGACGAGAAAAACAAACTGACCTACACGCTCCTGAGCAGCACCGATCCCTTTAGCCTGCGGAAGTTCCGACTGGACCCGGGAACAGGCACTTTGTACACCACTGAGCGCCTGGACCATGAGACCATGCACCGTCACATCCTCACTGTTATGGTATGAATCTGTCAGCATGGATAAATTTAAATTCTTTCTGATGGGGAGTTTTATTTTTTTCTACAACTGGTATAATCATTTTGTGTTGTTTGCTAAGCTGGCATGGAAGTTAGATTATGGTTTGCTTCTGTGGTTTTTCAATGTGGCTTATTTTTATTCTAATTGAGTTGCTTTATAAATGCTACTTTTCCAGGTTCGAGACCAGGACATTCCAGTAAAGAGGAATCTTGTGCGCGTTATTGTCGATGTGGATGACACCAATGATAATGTGCCCTGGTTCATAGGAACGCCTTACTCCTGTCGTGTGTTTGAATCTGCTGCCATAGGATCAGCTGTGCTACAGGTCACTGCTCTGGACAAAGACAAGGGCTATAACGCAGAGGTAGTCTACAGCATTGAGTCAGGTAATTGCCCATATTTTTAATGTGCATATGTTATAAATGAGTCTCAGTTTCCTTAAGTGTTATTTTTTAAATTTATTTTCTTAAAACTAAAAGCTTTCTTTGTCAAATGAAGTTTATTAAATCAGCCCATTAAAGATCAGTGATTCAGCTGTTGTGCTGCCTATTGTATCCTGATCATGAATGAAATATTGTATACAAAGGAGGAAAATATTGACGTCTTTGTTTAAAGGATCACTAGTGTGTGGGTGATGGGCAAATCTCTCACAGTGTTTCCCATGATGGTTTCTCTCCTACACCGAGCTGTGAGAAGCATGCAGCAGTTATGTTGTTGTTTGCAGATGTGCATATTTGAAATAACTGAGATGCCTGTGTGACTTTGTTGTAGCTTATCATTCTCATATATTATTCAAGAAAAATGAAATTTCTGTTGATATTTCTGTCTTACAGGAAATGTTGGAAACTCTTTTGCTATTGATCCTGTTCTTGGGACAATAACAGTCGCTAAAGAGCTTGACTGCAGCAGCAAAGCGGCATTTGAACTCACCATTAAGGCCACCGATAATGGGGCGCCACCTCTGTCCACTTCTGCCATTGTAAATATTATGATAACTGTTTCTGACAATGCCGCCCCCAGATTCTCTGAAAAGGAGTTCTCCTCAGAGGTCAGCGAATTAGCCCCTCTCGGAAGTTTTGTCAGCATGGTCACAGCCATCAGCCAGTCATCTGTTTTTTACCAAATAAAAGGTGGCAACGTCAACAATGTGTTTGATATCAATCCAAACTCCGGAGTGGTTGTGACACAAAAAGTTTTAGATTATGAGACCACCGCTCAATATAAGCTCATCATCCAAGGCACCAACATGGCGGGACTTGCTAGTAACGCAACACTCCTGATTCATCTCAAAGATGAAAATGACAATGCTCCAGTCTTTATCCAAAAGGAATTCAAAGGTGTAATCAGCGAGCTGGCCTCAATCAACAGTGTTGTTCTGACACATGAAAACACCCCCTTTGTCATTCATGCCTCAGATGCTGACTCTGATCAGAATGCCAGGCTCATTTATCAAATTGTCGAACCTTTTGCTCATAACTACTTTGCCATTGACTCAAGTACTGGAGCCATCCGAATCACAACAGCTTTGGATTATGAACAGAGGAGTGTTTTCCGCTTCACAGTTCAGGTTCATGATCTAGGAATGCCACGGCTGTTTGCAGAGACACCAGCCAATGTGACCATAGAAGTAATTGATGTTAATGACTGCTCACCTGTTTTCAGCCAGGAACTGTATGAAGCATCCTTCATTGTGCCAACCTACAAAGGCGTAGAAGTAATTCAAGTGAATGCTACAGACTCAGACTCTGGGCCCAACTCAAAACTTCTCTTTTCCATCTCTGATGGGAATATTGGGGACAAATTCAAAATCGATCCAGTCACAGGCATCATCTCTATTCAGAATGTCACACAACTCCGGAGCAGATATGAATTAAAGGTTAGGGTTTCTGATGGTAGATTTGCTGCCGTTTCTACAGTGAAGATTACTGTAAAGGAAAACAAGGAGAACAAGATGAAGTTCACTCAAAATTCATACAAAGCCTACATCCAAGAAAATTCTTCTGAGAAGAAAACACTAGCTGTGATTGCTGCTGTTGGGAACCAAGTGAATGAACCTTTGTTCTATCGAATTTTAAACCCTGACAACATGTTTAAAATTAGCACTACTTCTGGTGTTATCTCAACTACCGGGATTCCATTTGATCGGGAAGAACAAGACACGTACGATATCATTGTGGAGGTCACTGAGGAAGACAAATCTGAAAATGCAGCCCATATTTTAGTTACTGTGACTGTGGAAGATGTAAATGACAACAAACCAATGTTTGTTTACCTTCCCTACCATGCCCTTGTCCAGATGGATGCAGAGGAAGGTCAGATCATTCGACAGGTCAAGGCCGTGGACAAAGACATGGGCGCAAATGCAGAAATACATTATTCTCTAAAGGAGCATCAAGAACATTTTGAAATGAGCCCATCTGGAGAAATCCTACTTAAAAAGAAATTTGAGAAAGACTCTCTCAACACAAAGTTTGTTCTTGTCGTTGTGGCTGAGGATAATGGCGAACCACCTCTTTCAGCAGAAGTTGAAGTGTTAGTAACAGTTGTGAACAAAGCAATGCCTGTGTTTGAGAGGCCATTTTACAGCATTGAAATCCCTGAAAACATTCAACTACATTCCCCTGTGCTCCATGTGCAGGCCAGTGACTCTGAGGGCCCTCGCATTGTGTACACTATTGCTGAGGGGGATCCTTTCAAACAGTTCTCAATTGATTTTAACACAGGGGTCATTCATGTGATTCAGCCTTTGGACTTTGAGATGCATCCTGCCTATAAGTTAAATATTAGAGCCACAGACTCTCTGACTGGAGCTCACTCTGAGGTGTTTGTTGATATAATCCTGGAAGATGTAAATGATAATGCCCCTGTTTTTATGTCAAAGACCTACTACGCCAATATCTCTGAGGCTTCTGTCATCGGTACATTTATTTTGCAGGTGGTTGCCAAAGATTCTGATACTGGTAACAACCAAGAAGTATTTTTTCAACTGGTTGAGGAAAGGGGGAAAAGTTCAGATTATTTTACCATTGACCGTGACTCGGGAATAATCTCTACAGCTCAAATTCTTGATCATGAAGAGATTCAGCAGCACAAGCTAAGGGTCCGTGCAGTGGACGGAGGAGTACCGGCCCTTTTTAGTGACATCATTGTGACAATAGATGTCACCGACCTGAATGACAACGCACCAGTCTTTACAGAGCACACCTACAAAACCACTATCAGCGAATTGGCCCCACGTGGACACTTTGTCAACCAGGTCCAGGCTTCTGATGCAGACAGTTCAGATGTAAACAAGTTGGAATTCTCAATTATATCTGGAAATGAAGAACAGAACTTTGGTATCAACAAAAAAACTGGAGCCATTGTCATTTCAAACCACCGCCAACCACACATGCAGCCACTTTATAATCTTAATGTATCTGTGTCAGATGGCGTGTTCAGAGGCTCAGCCCTTGTTGAGGTAACAGTTATTGGTGCCAACTTCCACAACCCCACCTTCTCACAGACAGAGTACTTAGTGGAGGTTATTGAGAACTCTCCTGCTGGTACTTTGGTAGCAGAAGTACCTGCGACAGATGACGATGAAGGTATCTATGGACAGATTACTTATCATATTGTCAATGAGTTTGCAAAAGACAAGTTTACTGTTAGTGAAAAAGGAGATATTTTTACTCTTGATAGACTCGATCGTGAAAATCCTGTTGAGAAGGTTATTCCAATTTCTCTGATAGCTAAAGATGGTGGTGGAAAAGTAGGCTTTTCTATCGTAAACGTAATTGTCACAGATGCCAATGACAACACGCCTCAGTTCAGAGCAGTTGAGTACAAAGCCACTGTTGCATCAGATGTCCCAAGAGGAACATCTGTGCTGAAAATTGTAGCTTCAGACATGGATGAGGGGAGTAATGCTGACATCGAGTATTCTCTTGAAGCAGATGTTGAAAATGTAGAGGAGAATTTTGATATACACAAAACCTCTGGAGTCATTATTACTAAAGAAAGCCTCATTGGACTTGAAAATGAACTGTATGCATTTTTTGTGAGGGCGAAGGACACAGGGAACCCACCCAAACATTCAGTTATTCAGGTTTACATTAGAATTGTCTCATCAGAGACACAGGTTCCCAAATTTGCTGAACTATTTTATCGCTACACTGTTGCTGAGGACCTTCCCATCGGCACAGAGATAGATACGATTCAGGCCGAGAGTGAGCAGCCAGTTGTTTACAGCCTTGTGAAAGGAAACACTCCTGAGAGCAATGACGATGAGGTGTTTGTTGTAGACAGAAATAGTGGAGCCCTGAAACTTCAGAAGAGCCTTGACCACGAGACAACCAAATGGTACCAGCTCACTTTGCTTGCTCAGACTCTATACGAGAATTATGAAGTAGTTGCATCAGTAATTGTGAACATCCAAGTTAAAGACGTTAATGATAACAAACCAGTCTTTGATGCAGACCCTTATGAGGCTGTTGTCGTTGAAAACCTTCCAAGTGGGACTGCAGTCATTCAAATCAAAGCCACAGACCTTGACTCTGGACCTAACGGCCATGTGGTCTACAGCCTTGACCCTAAGCAGAACGTCCAGGAGATCTCTGATCTGTTTGCCGTGAACAGTGAGTCTGGATGGGTAACCACCTTAAAGGAGCTGGACCGTGAAAAAACAGACAAATACATCATTGCCATCCTGGCTACAGACCAAGGCGACATGGTTCAGCACATCACTGGTGCAACAGTGGAGGTAAAGGTGGCCGATGTGAACGACAACCCACCTCGCTTCACTGCAGAGATCTACAAGGGAACGGTCAGTGAAGATGACCCTCCACCTAGCGGAGTGATCGCTATTCTCAGCACCACAGATGATGACTCTGAAGACATCAACAAACAAGTGAACTACTTTATAACAGGTGAGTTTTGTTAGGTTTTTCCAGTTTTTTATGCATAGTTTATGCATGCAAGTTGTATCAAAGGTAACTGGACTTATTTAATTCTTGAAGACATTTCACTTTTCATCTTTGAAGCTTTTTTACCCCTAAAGATGCTAAGTTCTAAGAGTCTGAGCACCATTCAGCTTAGAACTGAGAAATATCTTTGGATATGAAACAAAATAACCTCAAAAATCCAAATAAATAAATAAATTCCAGTTGCCTTTGATTCAACTTGCAAGGATTACCATGTTCTGAATGACTGAGAATCTACAACAGCACATAGATTTTCCACATCTTGGTGCTAACAGTGATTCGCAAACATAGCCCAGAGAGGGATTATCACTTAATATGATGAAATTAACTCATTGTTGAAACACCGTACTTATGAATATCCCATAATCTTCCTGATTTCTTGGCAAATATTGAACTCATTATGTGAAACATGTTTAATTGTCTGAATAATACTTTTAAATCTATAAAACTTTATATGTTGCAAATTAGCAAGTGTAAATTACTTTGCAAAGTCTAAAAATATCAAGCGGACTTAGAAATTAGAGCTGTCATTTTTCTATATGCAGTCATGGTTTACATACTTGTGTAACAACAATATTTGCTTTAGAAGTGACAGTTTGCTTTGTAAAGTTGGTGTAATTCTACAAGCTTTTCCAGGCATTAGAGCCATTTAGCTTCCTGCTTCTGATTTGTTAAATCTTGTTTCATCTCAAAACAGGAGGAGACCCACTCGGCCAGTTTGCCATTGAACATATTCAGAATGAGTGGAAGGTTTTAGTCAGGAAGCCCCTGGACCGCGAGGTGACAGACAATTATTTGCTCAACATCACCGCCAGCGATGGCATCTTTACTGCTAAAGCTGTAGTGGAAGTCAAGGTGCTGGATGCCAATGATAATGACCCTATATGCACAAAGGTAACGTTTGCTTTGCTTGTATTTTCAGCAAGTAATCCAGTATGCATTGCTTTTATTCCATAAATGTTAACTCTGTGTGTCCTCCAGTCCATCTACAGTGAAAGTGTCCCAGAAGACTCCCCGGCTGGCAGGCTCATCCTGCAGGTCTCTGCCACAGATGCTGACATCCGTTCTAATGCCCAAATCTCTTACGAGCTCCAGGGAGTTGGATCTGAAGTGTTCATGATTGACTCAGAGACAGGTGTGTATATCTGTGCAGAAATGAGGATTTATACGGGGGGGGGGGGGGCAACCTAGGAGTGATGTTTTGGGGAAAGCAGAAAATTGAGATCTCTAATTGCAATTTATATTATTTTATTCATGAAGCCTTGTTTAATTTGATCCAATTTATGTTGGAGGTTATTGTGTTATTATGGAGCAGTGGGAATAAAAATCATTTTGAAGTCTGTCATGAAACACTCCTGGGTTTCAGCGCTGAGCAGTAAGTCAAAAAGGCAGCTCAGCATGACAAGCTTCACATTCTACACGGGCGCTGTGATTCCCCTGCAAAATGTTCTGTTTGCCATGTGTGTCTTTGTTTCTTTGTGTTTAAATTATTCTTAGCCACAGAGGACATTTGGAAGCTTTACCCAGTTGTTATTTACTTATTCATTTTTAAAAGAGCCAAGAACATTTCCCTGTTGGGCATTCAAACGCCTCTCAGTGGCACTAAAATACAGAGTCGCATAGTTATATTGAATTAATGTCTGCAATACTTCATGCCGGCAAATTATTTCCTCTGGGAGACGCGCTAAATCAGACTTTTCATTTGGTTGCTGAATAAAAAAGTAAACAAAAAAAAAACTCAGAACAATCGCAGTTAATCAAAACCAACCTGTTTTCAGAGTTAATGGAAAATAAAAGCAGAGTAAGACAGTGCAGACTAAGCCTGTAGATTTTAGCAGCTTTACAACTCATCTGCTGTTGCTAAGAGAAAATAAGGCAGAATGCCATCCAGCTGTCTTCTGGTAGAACTCAATATTAAGTTTGCAGCAGCAGCAGTGCTGCCGTGGAGAAGGATTTCTGTTTTCAGTGCAGACAAGTAGGAGTATTGCTGATTATGATCGCCGAGAGGCTCTGCAGTTTTCCAGTGAGGTTGTGGTAATCTTGGCTGCCTCACTTCCCAAGACACTTTCAAGCTGCTCATTGCTGCCAACTCTGATGTTTTTTTTCTTCAGCGCTCCCCCCTCTCTTTGCCTTTCTCTACCACCTCTCGTGCTTCGATTACTTATTCATTCCTCTCGCTTATCTCTTGAAAGCCTTTAGTTTGGATGCCTTTTATTTGCCTGGTAGGCTAATGGTGCTCTACAGTTTACATCGTTTGCTAATAAACTTGCTGTTTTATCAACTCTTTGCAAACACAAATTATGATCCCTGTGTGTACTTCTGTACTCCAGGGGAACTGAAGACCATGCAACCCCTAGACAGAGAGGAGCGAGATGAGCACAGGTTCAGAGTGCGAGCAGTGGACGGGGGAGGGAGATACTGCGAAGCTGAAATCCACATAACGGTGGAGGACGTCAACGATAACCCACCTCAGTTCTCATCTGATCCCTACACCGTCACGGTGTTCGAGAACACAGAGACCGGCACATTTGTTGCTAAGCTGTTGGCAAATGATATTGATGCAGGTAAGGAGTTCTGTTGTAAAATACAATGTTTTTATAAATCTGTTTTTCACAAAGAAACTAGATGATTTGAAGTCCCCAAGCGACAAAAGCAAGTTTGTCATTTTTCGACACTGGTCCATTTTGCTAGATATAAAGGAGGAATCACGAAGCTAACAATTTGTCACACTGGCTTAAGTTTTATGGTTAGTAGAAAATTCTTTCTCTTAAAAATACTTTTAAACTCACAGCTGAGGGAACAAGAAATCTTTGAAAAGAGCCTCAAATAGAAGTGAAAATATTTCTGTCAAAAAGACTGTTTTTATCTTCATTGATCCATGAAGAAGACCAGGATCACCAGCTCCTGTGGCTTCAGTTATGAAGTTTTATATTTTATTCAGCTACATACTCGTGTGTGAGAAGATGTCAGTTATGTGACAACGCATTTGTTGAAGAAAGTGTTTTGGTGAATTGTCAATTATACAGAAGATCAATCATGTTAGCATTTACTTTTCACATTGCATCTTTGCCACAATCCAAAACATAAACAAAATGTAGAATAAGCAAAAGTCCATTATAACTAACTAAAGATGCCGCTGAAGTGGCAAATTTAAGAGTAAAACATGAAAAAATATTAAACTTGAACCGAAGAGGAGGAAGACACCTCCTAAATGGCATGAACCTTAAAATAACAAGTTATTAACATATGATGACATTAAACACACCCTCAGGTTTAAATCAGTTCAAACTCACATACATTTGAATTTGTATTGCTTTCCCAACCCTGTAACTAAATAAAACAATTCCAGGTCATGTAAAAACAAGGTTAACATTTAACGTTTCTAAAGAACATCAATAAAAGAAAAGTTAATGAAAAAAAGAAAAGTTCTATAATAAAACACTTAAAGTTGCCATAATAAAAAAAGTATATAAATAAACAAATGTTTGTGAATCTCATATCTCCAATTATTGTTGTCAAACTTTTTATTTAAATGAATAAGTTTCATTCATACCGTAATTGGCTATGGTTCCAGGGCTTTCCTGTCGGTTTTTAACCTGCTGCCATTCTCTCATTTTACAAAGTATAATGTTTTTGAAAGTCTAATATAGAATATAGCTCCACGGAAAGTGTCAGACATTTTTTGCAATCAACTTTACTGAAATGAGAAATAATCAGACAAACATGTTTTAATTAACTGTTTTGAATGTGGCAATAGAAGGTTAATTGCCAGAAAATAGGTTGAAATACAACCCATGCATCGGACCTAAATGTAATTAACTTACAGCTGACGTATTACTTCAGGTCACAACAAAATTTAGATGATTCAAGAGTATAATTTATCAATCATTTTTAGCATAATTTATTCTTTTGCATATTCATCTGAACTCTGTGTTGACTAACTTATCCTCTCACTGTGGAGCTGCATTTGACTAAATGGCCAGAATGTTAGGATAAAAAAAAAGTTCAATTTTTATCAATCCCTGAAATTAAAAGCTCCATTGCACTCTAATGAAATTCCTCTCTCCTCGAGCTGAATTCTCAAAAGGGAGGATTGCAATTTTCCATTTACCTAGCGCAACACCACAGGGCCACATATTTATCTCAGGCGTCTCCTCCTTTCAGCAAACATTGCCAATCACCAAGAGGCTCACACATGGATAGGTCTGGGAGCTTAAACCTCACAATTTAAAAGCCATTGGAATCACTTGGGATTTTTATTTTTATTTATTTATTTATTTATTTATTTATTGAGGAGACTGGTGGAGCTTCTATTCTAGGTTTTCTGTGTTTAGTGAAGCAGGACCCCCAAGCATTAAAAACCATCATAGATTGTTGACTGACAGAGAATCGTCACCGTCTGTCTCCTTCTATTCCATTTCCCCACTTTTTTTTAATGGGCCTGGCTGACAGAGTGAAAGGAATGAATGGGCCCCTTAGAGACAAACATTAAACGGTGTAAAGAAATCTAGTATAAGGACTTCTCTTTGCCAAACGCTGGCTTTGCATTTTACATATTAATGACAAGGATAACAAAAAAGGTGGAGAAAACAAGGTGCAGCCTACAGTTTAGCCAAAGGCCATAACTATTAGCAATATTTGGTGAAAGCAGAACTGGATTTGAAAAAACATTTTCACACATTTGCATGCATCAAGATTATTTTGTTGCTATTCTGTCTAGTATTTGTTTAACTATATTCTACAGTTTTAAAAAGTCACAATGTCAAAACCTTTACATCTTTTTCATTACATGTTTCCTGCAGGTTGCCTTTTTTAATGAGATGTCAGAATCAGTGCTGGGTTTACTCTGGTTGTAAGTAGTTTAGTAATAATTTATGGAATCAACCTGATTCAAGGTGGCAACCACAGCTAATTGACTTTAGCAAACACAAAAATGGCAAACTATTTTATTTTGACAGTTATTAAATGTATATTTTAGTCAGGTCATAGCTTAGAGTCATCTTAAGCACACACTCTGAGAGCTAACATGTCTCAGGAGATTTTGTGTGGCATTACACATAACGTCATTAACCTGATAAGCCCGACAGGACCGGTACCGGGCCAGCAGAGGGCATCATTGCATTGTTGTTCATTAAAAGTA
>JARVJO010000111.1:15663044-15701920 GCA_031762555.1 Cynodonichthys magdalenae | reverse complement strand
TCTTGATTTGTTTAGCTGTGTAATTTCAGGCGGAAATTACCTCTAAAACCCCTTAGGGCTTAACAGGTTAACAACGTTTGACCACACATACATACAGTAACTTCATCCTTTCTCATCATAAGACTGTTCAGTGGTTCAGTGGGTACACTGAACAGTCATGCCGCCAAATTCACTGTCGCTTCACAGCAAGAAGGTCCTAGGTTCCATCCCCAGTTCGAAACGGGAGTCTTTCTGTGTGAAGTTTGCATGTTCTCCTCGTGGGTGCGTGGGTTTGCTCCGGGTACTCCGGTTTCCCTCACACCCCAAAAATGATGTACAATCGGTTACCTTCAGGCCCAGGCCGCCCTTGCAAAAGAGATCTGCAATCTCAATGGGATTTGCCTGGTAAAACAACGTTAAAATAAAAAATGAATTTACAGGAAATGTACATTGTCGACTGCTCGGTTACTGACTGATCAATCTGGCAGTCATCTTTTAGTTTGAGCAAAATGTGTTCATAGATTGACAAGCAGTTTTTTGACCTGCTTAACATTTTGTACCCCTTTCTGAGAATCTTCTTTCACTGACCTCATCTGACCATTTCACAGTCTTTGTCTTTTCTTTGACATATTTTCTGTTATATTCTGCACAAATAAATCTGTTTTCTTGTCATATTAATTTATGTATTTTTTTATCACAGTAGCAATGATGCACTGTGATTAACAGCTGACGCTGCGTCTCTGCCTTGTGCCTTTCTTTCTCCTCTGTCACTAAGTAACGTTTGTCGAATATTTTTTTATTTGACTTTTTGTAATTTGACCCTGTCAAAAGCAGGATATTGTATGCGCACGTCACATTGTGCGCACTGGGTCTTGTGTAGGACATGCACTGTTTTTGTGCACTATGCTCATTGCGCTCACGTGGCATTGTGTTGGTCAGGATCTGACAGATGGGCGGTGCCACGTTGCTGTTTTTGTGTGCGACACGTATTGTGCATTTTTGGCCTGTGTTTGTGTGGGTCAGGTGCGGTGATGATTTCTGTGTACAATCCGATAAAATCCTGCAGATGCCCTATATGTAACATCTCTCTGTGTAAATATCTCATGTTACAATGTGGACACCTGTGGCTTATACACAAGTCTGGCATATACATAAGGTTTTTTTTTATTTTTAGTGGATGCATATTTAGGTGCACTCAATAGTCTGGAAATTGCATGAATTTTACAGATTGCTGGCTCTCTGATGTTTTCACCTACTTTCAATTTAATTCTAAAATTGCACTTTTTTATGTGCATTGGTGCTTAAAAATAAAATAATTACAAATAAATATTATTTATACTACAATAAATATTACTTTGTTATAATTATGTCAATTATTAAAAATACACAAAAATGGTGTATTAATTCTGTAATACCTAATATTTAAGCAGCATTTGATAAAACAGCTGCATTTCTGTCTTAAATAAAAATAATTTTTGTTTTAATACTGTGAAATAATCATACTGTCAGAGCCTCATACTGGCCCATGTCTAAATGTGTCTTTGACCCAGTTACTTCATGCTTCAATCTTTGAAGCCAACCATTAAAATTTAAAATCTAATGTAACTCTTCTTCTAAGAGGATTGATTTATCCTCCATATTTTCTGCATATTTCAGAGCGGACTCAATCTTGGCAGTGGTTTCTGTGTGCCACAGCCTCTGTGATCCCTCCATGGTGTCTGATCGTCGCCCACATAGCAGCTCCCAAGCTCAGCCTCCTGTTAGGATCTCTGAGAGGCAGCACTTATCAGTGTGGAATGATTATGAAGCAGACAGAGACACAGACCCAGACTGGTGCCCTTGATCTGTGATAAACTTCTAAATTCCCCCTCTGATTCAGCTTTTGTCCTTTATCTCACCACCTGGATTGGAGCATATCTCTTTGCCCCCGGCGCCGCTCTGCAATGTTATTTTCCTCAATCGGTTTTTAAAGTTTCACCATTTTGGAGGAATTTAAACGATTTGTCCCTTGTCCTCTCTTTTGCTTTGCCAGAATCATGCTGTGCGTCACTGGACTGTCACAGTAAGCGTCTAAAAAGATTTTCCAGAAGTTGTCCATTTACCCAAAAATAACAAGATCAATGTGCTTGCTTTGGGCGACATTACAGAGATTTACATGAATGAATTGTGCTATACAATATAGTCTGTGATGTTGCTCTTCAGCTAATCTATTAAATATTTTACTGTCTGTAAAATATTATATTATAGCAAACAATTATAACATTAATTTCTGAAAAGCCAAAGGGATCTTGTTCATTAATATGAGCTGCCTATTTACTCTCTCCCTCTGAAGTCACAGTTAAATTGACCAAATGTTTCCAGCTCTGTTTCAAATTAAACATTCCAGCCCAGGGACTGGGATAAGCATCATTAAAACCAGTGTAAAAGGCAATATAGGAAGTCATAATTCAATACAAATCTCAAAACCGTCATTAAGCAATCACCTTATTAATGTTTAAACCAGCTGAAAGTGATGAGAAACTATATAAGCAGCGTTCCCCACGGTCATCTCTCCGGCACGATAATGAGATCTAGAGTGGATGGAGGGTGCTCACCTGATAAATGGGACTGTAATAGCATATTCCAAATGGGGACCACCTGCAGAAAAGCATTATGATTATTATCGTGATCAGTCTTTGTCTTATTTCTGGGACCATCAGCTTGTGGGAGGACATGAGTTATGAGGACGGGATGAATTAGACGTTTACAGCTCTGGTTTATCAGAGGTGCTGTGAAACACAGATGATCTGGGATGAAGGTGCAGAAGGTGCTGGTTTTCAGAAAATCAATACACCCAAATACAAAAGTCAGTGGGGGGGATTTAAGCCCTGAGGTTAAAAGGAGTATTTCTGTTGATGTGGCTGTCAGTGTTATCGTGCTCGGCAGCTTGCTGGCTAAGATGCTGAGTGATGAACATGGGAGGCCAGTTCTCTCAAATCGTAAACTGAAAACTGTAATGAATGAATACCAAAATGCAATGAAAGCACCACGTTGGACCAAAAACACAGATTTCCTTTTTTGTTATTTCAGGTCCTAATAGCAACATTCTCTACTCGTTGGCCAACTCTGCGGATGGATTTTTCTCCATTGATGAGCACACTGGTGTGATAAGTCTGGAGCGTCCTCTGGACCGCGAGGTGCAGTCATTGTACGAGCTGAAGGCCCGGGCCAGCGACCAGGGCTCTCCCCGTCTTTCATCATTCTGCCAGGTGACGGTCTCCATCCTGGACATCAACGACAACCCGCCTGTGTTTGAGCACCGCGAATACACGGCAAATTTGTCAGAAGATGTGGTCGTGGGGACTCAGGTGCTCAGAGTGCAGGCAGTCAGCCGTGACACCGACACTAACGGAGAGATCTCCTACAGCATCATCAGTGGGAACGAGCACGGCATGTTCAGTGTGGACCCACGCACTGGTATGTAGAGATACAGCAATTTATTCATTTTAATAATCATTTTTAGGTTGTTAAAAAGAAAACATTTAAAAAGTATTGAAACAGTGTCAACCAGTATTACAGCAGGGTGCGTAATAGTCAAAGATGTGCTACAATTCTTTTAAGAATCCTCAGTTATTTTGGAACATACCATGCAAAATCCAAATTTGTTGCCATTAATTGCATTTATTTGTTTACTTGGTGTCTCTAGCAGTGCAGAAATGTTGAATTTTGTTTCTAAGTAGATATCTTTATATTATGTTTGATTCATATTTTCATTCTTTTCAGTTTTCTCTATTTTCTTCGTCATTTTTTTAACTATTGTGTCAATATTTGTGACAGAACTGCCAAATAATGTCTTGACTTACCAACTACAATTTGGTCGTCTTTAATCTCTTTTGGATCTGGGTCAGATTCTGGCTTCAACGTGTAAAGTTGGATGGACAAGTCTTCTGTTGCTGACATCTTTTAATTTATTTGTAAATAAAAAAAAATTTGTGCCACTGTAAACCCCTCTATCAAGCTATAATGAACCACTCTGTGAGCTGGAGGGGGCGGGGTGTGAAGCACCTTGTTTGGATTTATAGAGCAGCTTTTAAAGTTACAATAAGGAGGAATTCAGACCAAGTCAGTGCTGTTCCACTTTATATACACCCCAACTGAATGATTTTAATGAAAAAAAAGAAGGTTTTAAAAGCATGATATGTCCCTTTTTAAATAAATCAGGCTTTTTCAGAAGATAGTACAGTTAAATGGGCAAACAGCCCATTCCGTGTTGACGCTCCCTCTGGCAGATCAGAAAGCACAGACAGATACGCTCTCATAATGCTCTCATGTTTGCTTTCAGAGAATATTAATCAGTGCGGTATTAAAAAAGCAACATGGCTGCTCTGGTATGTTGTCATTTAAGCTGCTGATGAGTCGCAGGACTCCTGCCCCTTATTATAGTTCAGAGATCAAAATACGATCAAGTACATCTTTTTGAAGCTTTAAATTTCAAAATAATCTGAGTCTTCAAACATGTAATTTTAACCAGTTTTTGTGCCGATAAAGTTTGTTTTTATTTCCTTCTCTGCAAGTAAATAAAGTGAAGCTCTCAGGGCTTGAAAAAAATACACACCGAAAGTTTAAATTGTGGTTTTCTAGATAATATAAGGATTTGATAAATTGTGAGACTAGTTAAAGCTCTTACATTATGCGTTCTCACTCCCCGTCTTTTTTTTTTTTTGCTCTCAGGTGGCATTTTTGTGATTGAAGGGTTGGACTATGAGCTGTCTCATGAATACTACATCACTGTAGAGGCTACAGATGGTGGTTCTCCTCCACTCAGTGACATTGCTACTGTGAACATTAACCTCACTGATGTCAATGACAACAAGCCAGCCTTCAGCCAGGACGTCTACACGGCCGTCGTCAGCGAGGACGCAGAGCTTGGGAAGACGGTGTTGGCGGTGAGGATGTTGTTTCTGTAGAAAACATTTAGATGGTACACATCAGCTCTTTGCTGTGGTGAAATAACTCATAATTACTTACTAAAACCATATGAAGGATTATACCTTCCCTCCACCCGTCTCTCTTAACTTCCCTCCAGCTAAATCTGTCAGTTCATCCACCTTCTAGCTCCACTGTTCATTTCCTCGCTCACGGCCCGTCTCCTCTCTGCCCATTATTCACTGAACACACTATCACATATCTGCACCTGTGGCAAACCACCATCTGGTGGAAAAGCTAAATTAGGGCCACTGCTCTTCATGCTCGCTGCGCTCCTGTTTTTGTGCAGTATCCGACACACATGCTCAAACAGTATAATTAAAACACATTTGACTCATTAAGCCTCCTATGGGAGATAAGGTATTTCCAGCCTTTCCCTACGACACCTTTTCACAACTTCTTCCCCCCTCTTAAAAAAGGAATATCTGCTTGTGGTCATTTACCTAATTTAGGGCCCTACGATGCGAAAAACGCAAACGGAATTACGGAACTGACCAAACAAAATGGAATCCAGTCTAACAAAATATTTCTGTGGCTATTTATTTGTTAAATTATTGTTTAGTCACTTAATTAATAAATGTGGTTACAATGAAAATGTGGAATTCAGGGAAAAAACTGAAAAAATGGAATTTGGGAAAAAATTAAACAGAATCTGGGAAGAAATAAAATGGGTTTTATAGGGCCCTACTAATGTACCTGAATATAAATTATTAATCAGAAAATTGAATATTAATGCTTGTCATTGTCTCATACTTGTAACTCTTAACTCTCTGCTAATTTCCCTAGAGATTCCTTACCGTTTCTGACAGACATTGACTATAAGTTCATTAATTGATGTTGCTTTTTGCAAGTGTGTGCTACTGTAGATATTACAACACAAACAATAACTTTCAGTATTGCTGAAACAAATATTTCTTTTACCTCAAAAGTTCTGTTAAATATTTAAAACTGTGTTTGAAATTAAATAATAGATTTTTGTGATTTATACAACCAACCTCACCCATTAATCAAAAAAATGTAATAACAATGTTTGTTTGTTTGATTCAAAAGGTGATGGCTGAGGATTTTGATGGGCCGTCTAACAGCCATGTCCGGTACTTCATTGTGGACGGTAACCAAGGCAATCCCTTCACCCTGGATCCACTTCGAGGGGAGCTTAAAGTTGCTCGCCAGCTGGACCGAGAGAGAGTACGACACACAGCTCTGTTCACACGGAGTTTAATTTGCTGAGAAACTAATAGGAGTCTGTTCAAAATCCAATCAGATTCATGTCAAACCTAATAGGGGGCTTGTTTAGCGATCTCTGACACATTATTGCTTGGAACAGCAGCTTTTCCTTGTGTATGGTAATTTTAGCTCTTCATTTTTTTTAATTCAGACATCTGGGTACACTGTGGTGGTGGTCGCCTCGGACAACGGGGTGCCCCCCCTCTCCAGCAGCGCCACGATCAACATCGACATCTCCGACGTCAACGATAACCCGCCTCTTTTCTCCCAGGCTAACTACAGCCTCATCATCCAGGTGAGAAGGGAAAGGGGGCTTGGGGTAGTGCAGATAGCTGATTAGAGAGAATAAGATAGATCGAGAGGAAGAAAGGAACGAGGGGGTGCAGGAGGGATTGCAGGAGACACAGGGAAGGATTAACAGGGAGAAATAATGGAAGGCTGTGAGACTAGAATATCAAGAAGTAAGTAGGAGGATGAAGCAGGAGCGGAGGTAAGTCGAGGGAGAAAAGAAGGGGGTGAGGAGATTGAAAAGACAGAGGTTGCATCTTAAGTGTAAAAATGCAGATCAGGATAAGACTAAAAGGAGAGTGAAACCTGCAAGATGCTAACAATGAAAGTGGATTGCTGATTAGACTGAAGGGAAGAAAAAGTAGAAAAGGAGATATCCCTAGTCCTCAGGTTTAGAGAACAAAAGATCTGAATCTAAGGGTAGACGAAGTGTACTGTTTTAGAAAACAAAAAAATGGTTGTAGTGGGTGGACAGTTTCAAACTGTTCACAGTAGGTGGATGGAACCATCATAATGTCAATAATACATTTGTGCATTTTGATGGCTCGTGTTCAGAGATTTATCTGGTGCTGTTTAAAACTGGAAGGTACAACAGAGCGATGACTCCATCAGAATAAACCTTCAGCCACTACAAACTCATGTACTAGTTGAACTTCCTGGCACCTTTATCATGCACTATTAATTAAGGTTTGGAAATAGTGATTGAGACCAAGTCTTTAGGAAAATCACACATCAGATGAGAAGAAGAGTATTTAATAGCCATTAATTATTTCTATCTGCTGGAATTTGCAGCATTTATCATATCTTTGCCACGGGTGTTGGCGTGATAAGGCTCATCTAATGCTGCCTGAGAGACGGGGTGATCACACAGTTTTTATAATTCACCCGGTGATTGCTGCCTGCTTATTTGCACTTAAATTTCTATGCATTTGCCTGAAAATAGATTGAGCATGATCACATTTTAGTTTTGAAGAATCTATGAAACTTGTTCTAACTTCTAACTTGTTTTTAAATACCTGGAGCATCAAAAAAAATGTATCAAAATGACCAGTTTTCATTTCACAACCTCAGGGGTCACATTCAGCTTGAATTTAACAATAATGGCAGTTTTTTCATTATTTATTTTTTACTATTTTTTGCACATGTATATATATTTTATGGCATATGTTGCAAACAGTTAAAGTGCATCAAGATTGAATATTGTTCTCCTCACTTGCTATATTGCACTCACCATTAAAATTTGATCAATGTACAGGACAAAATCCCCCTAAATCAAGGGAAAGAACAACATCGAGCATACACATACTGTACGCACCCACTGGAGAATCAATAGTTGTTTTTTAACACTAGAGAATAAAAGTAATAGCAAGTCAGGTCTTAAAAGAGTCAACAGAATGTCAGATGTGAACCTTTTACACTAACAAAAAGATAAAGTATTTTCTTTAAAACTCAGACGTGTGATGAACAGAGCTTTTTCATTAATCTTATGGTTATGTCAGCAGGAGGATGTTTGAAATTGAGCTTAGTGCAGATGCAAGTAATATCTAAGATATCTAAATATAAACATACTGGAGATGTTGCAAAGATCTTTAAAAAAAATCTATGATCATGTATTTAGATAATGTTTTATATCTCTATAGTGTGTACTTGAAAAGGTTTTTAGATGATCTTGGTAAAAATCTGGAGGTTACATCCAAAAATTGCCCTGACTTTTCTCACCTCAGCACGCATCTCCTCCTTCCCACAGGAGAATCGACCGAAAGGTACGAGTATTCTTCAGCTCACTGTAAGCGACCGAGACGCTTCTCACAATGGCCCGCCTTTCACCTTTACCGTTGTGGATGGGAACGAGGGCGATGCTTTCCACATCAACCAGCAAGGAACTCTTTTGACTGCGGGGGTGCTGAATAGGAAGCATAAAGAACAGTACCTACTTCAAGCACAGGTGAGTCACACAACAGAGGTGACAAGTGTTGAGAGGTTGCATTGATTTAACTGTCGAGCCACAGTTGCCTGCTGGTTGTGCTCTTTTTTTTCTTCTTCCTCTTTCCTTTCTCCAGCAAGTCAGTGTTTCTTTTAGTGTCTCCCTGCTCTAAACCATCACTAAACTTTTGTAGCCTCACAAGAAACTTTCTATGAGTTGAAGTCGATACACAGGGAAGCATCTGCTTCATAGCGCATCTCACAGTGGAAGATTAAATAACACACACTGGCTTTGATTTGGCTCGATCACGTGTCGCCTCTGAAGAAGGAACAGAGGAAGAAAATGTGTGGGCAGATGAGACTTTAAAAGTGTGATGTCGCTTTGCACAAGAGATTCACACTCTGATTTGAGTCATCGTTGTTGTTTTTTCCTGCTGAACTGAAGCCCATTCCTGTGAAAGAGCGGTTGCTCCTGTAAATGTTTTGTTTTTGTATTTTTTATCCGGTGCTGCTGTGTTGTCAATGCTATTCGCTGAGGGGTGTGAGTAGAGGAGGAATATGATTGCCCTCTGCTGTTGGTAAAAGAGATCAACTTGTCTGTTGCTTCCCTCTCACCCAGGTGTCTGACAGTGGCAAACCTCAGCTGCTCTCCACTGCCTTCATCAGCGTGCGTGTGATCGAAGAGAGCATCTATCCTCCTGCAGTGCTTCCGCTGGACATTTTCGTGTCCGTCGCTGGCGATGAGTACCCCGGGGGTGTTTTAGGAAAGATCCATGCCACCGACCAAGACATTTACGACACCCTCACCTACAGCCTCGCCTCCTCAGCATTCTCTCCTACAGGCGAGAGCGGCGCCTTGTTCTCAGTGTCAGCCTCAGACGGTAAAGTCATCGCCCTGAAGCCGCTCGACGTGGGCCAATACCCTCTCAATGTGACGGTGACCGATGGACGCTACACGACGGCTGCGGACGTCAACGTGCACATTAAGCAAGCCACTCGCCAGGCCCTGGACAACTCCATCGCAGTGAGCTTTTCTAACATCGCTCCGGAAGAGTTTATTGGGGATTACTGGCGCAACTTCCAGCGAGCACTGAGAAACATTGCCGGAGTGAGGAGGAGCGAGGTTCAGTTAGTGAGCCTGCAGCCATCAGAGCAGGGAGATCTGGAAGTCTTGCTGACTCTGGAGAGATCTGGCAGCCCTTATCAGTCTCAAGAGGTAAAATCAGGCCTACCTGTTACTATGTTTGGGCTTGCACCTATTTGTGTTCAGTGATTTTATTTAGAACTCTATGAAATATTTGAAACATCAACTACTGAGCTGACGGAAAACACCTAGCAGATCATTTATCGAGTTGTTTGCTGTTCAATTTGTTTTTAGGTCGTTTTCCGCAAACTGAACTCCTCTGCTGGTGTGATCGAGGAGATGACGGGGGTGCGCATAGTGCGAGTGGTTCAGAAGCTGTGTGTGGGTCTAGACTGCCCGTTGCACTTCTGCGATGAGGTCATCTCCCTAGATAAAAATGTCATGTCCACCTACAGCACAGCCCGCCTCAGCTTTGTTACCCCGCGACACCAGAGAACTGCCACCTGCCAGTGTGACGGTACGCCAAATACACATGCAGAAAAACACACACCTTTATATAATTATGTTCTGTTAAAGTTCCTAATTTCAGTTGAAATTGTTATACTAGCAGGTGGCAAATGTCCCATGTTGAACAACCTGTGTGAAAACAACCCCTGTCCAGAAGGCATGGAGTGTGTGACTGATCCCACAGACACTGTGTACAGCTGTGTGTGTCCTGAGGGTAAAAGAGGCAAATGCTCTGGTAAGAAACTTTATTATTTTAGCTTTAACATTTTCAAACTCCCACCTTTCTATAATGATATCTCTCTTCCTCATACCAGATGGCCACTCGCTGACATTCAGTGGAAGCGGTTTTGTGAAGTACCGCCTGATGGAGAATGAGAACAAGGAGCTGATGAAACTCTCTCTGAGGCTCAGGACCTTCTCCAGCCACGCTACAGTCATGTATGCAAAAGGAACAGACTACAGCATCTTAGAGGTGTGTAACATGTCCAGTTTTTCAACTCAGCTCACTGACAAAATGTGTTCTTTCAGCCTCATTGAAATGAAATGGATAACCCTGACAGTGTACACAAGCCTCAACAGACCATAGGGCTGAATTTCTTAATACCGTCCAACATCTCCATATCAGAGGAGCTCAGTAGGCATGCAGCTGACCTAACTTACCCCTGCTTTGAGGCCACTGAGCCTTTTGTATGAACCAACTAAGCTGAAGGGTTCTGAAAGGCATTTTAAAACTCCTTTCACATGAGAGATTATGGGAATGTAGTTGTGAGTTAAAAAAACAACACACAAGCTATTTTAGTGGTGAGAGGGAAAGAGACAGCAGTTTTCCACACATTCCATTTTGAGTCTGTCAGGCAAAACAGTCTGCATGCCAGACCCCACTGACTGAATCAGAGGTGGGGGGGGTTTATTATTAAACTACCTTATAAGGTTTTTAATATCCACAGTGAACATACTGTAGATCCTTTAACAAAATGTTAAATATTTAGATGCATAAAGCTGTTTTTGTTTTCCAGCAAAATACCAGTTTTGCAGGAAAATTAGGAACACTTGTTCATGGCTTACCACTAAATGACTGCACCCTGTGTCAGAGCCTTATCTATTAAAGTAATTTGATTAGTCAATAGGAATAATCCCAATTTAATCCGATTATGAAACAAATAGGAAATGTTATTAAATGTTTAATCTAATTCAATATATGTCACATGTTTAGTTTTTTTCTAATTCAGCGTTTCTTGTCTCTGAAATAGATCGTAAACGGTCGACTGCAGTACAAGTTTGACTGTGGCAGCGGGCCTGGCCTGGTGTCGGTCCACAGCGCACAAGTTAACGATGGGGAGTGGCACTCTGTTTCCCTAGAAGTGGATGGTAACTACGCCAAACTGGTGCTGGACCGGGTGCACGCCGCGTCCGGCACTGCTCCAGGCACACTGCGCACACTCAACCTCGACAACACCATTTACTTTGGTGGTTACGTTCGCCAGCACAGCTCCCCACGCCTCGGACGCAGTCTGCCCGTCACTAACGGGCTCCGTGGCTGCATGGAGGCCATGGCACTGAACGGCCAGGAGCTACCTCTGAACACCAGAGCTAGCCGGGCCCACGCCGTGCTGGAGGACATTGTGGACGTGGCTCCAGGCTGTGCCCTCTCACCAGCCGAGAGTTGTTCCAGCAACCCCTGCACCAACGGAGGGAGCTGCACCTCGCTGCCTAATGGAGGCAAGTAGTTCCCTGCTTAGATATTTGCCTTCACCACAACCTGCTCAGGCCCACTTCCTCATTAATCTTCGCCTTTGTGAATTTCTTAGGTTACTTCTGCAAATGTCCTGCTTCATTCATGGGCACACACTGTGAGATCACTATAAGTCCTTGTGCATCTAACCCCTGTCTGTACGGCGGCACCTGTGTTCCTCGAGCTGATGACTTCTACTGCCAGTGCAGAGGGCAGTACTCAGGACAGAGGTATCATGTTGGTTTCTATGGATTTTCAAAATATGAACATTATAGTTTTTTTTTAGTCATTATGAGGGGTGGTTTAACATACTTGAAAGCAGATAATATTTTAACTGGACTTTATAAAGTCTGTTTAGGGAAGTATTATGTGTTTTATTGGAATATTTTTGTTGTGATTGCAGGTGTCAGTTAGGGCCGTACTGCAGAGACAACCCTTGTAAAAACAGTGGGAAGTGTATTGACAGCCTGGATGGTCCAGTTTGTGAGTGTGAAGCAGGCTTCCAAGGAGACAGGTGTGTCTGCTTTGAGTTCACATGTATTTTATTCTCCAGCCATGTCACATTTTCTGCTTTTTGTCATCCATCACACTGAGTTCTAATATTTTGTCTAGGTGTCTGAGTGATGTGGATGAGTGCATCAAGAACCCCTGCACCAACGGAGGACAGTGTCACAACACATATGGCTCGTTTAAGTGTAACTGCTCGCTGGGTTTCAGCGGACAGACTTGCGAACTCCCTTCGGTGGTCGGTAATGAGTTTGTCTCCACTTCCTGGAACATTGGCTTGGAGGAAGTGATCGGCATTGCGGTCTTTGTCGTCAGCATCTTCACACTTGTCCTGCTTTTCATCATTATCCGCAAGAAGGCTTGCCGCAGCAAGTCAAAGACGGACGACGACAAACATCCAGGGGGTTCCAGCATGCCCCACTCCTTCCTCCACAGACCGTACTTCGATTCCAAACTCAACAAAAACATCTACTCAGACATCCCTCCTCAGGTGCCCGTGCGGCCCATCTCCTACACTCCCAGCATTCCAAGCGACTCGCGGAACAACTTGGACAGAAACTCATTCGAGGGCTCAACCATCCCAGAACATCCAGAGTTCACCACCTTCAACCCGGACTCTGTGCACGGACACCGTAAGACAGTCGCCGTGTGCAGCGTGGCGCCCAATCTCCCCCCTCCCCCTCCCTCCAACTCAGTGTCAGACAGCGACTCCATCCAGAAACCAAACTGGGACTACGATTACGACAGTAAGTTTACATTTTATGTGGTCATCAGTTTTACTTACTTGAATGTAACTTTTGAGTAAATCTGATATGACTAAAATAATGAGCAGCCTCCTAGTTGGCTTTATTGTTTGTAGGGCTGGTGTCATTATGGCTTTTGATTCATGCAAGGCTTTTCAGATGAGTTTTATGAGACAAAGACAAAGTTTTCCCAAAGATTCAATTAGATTATTCAAATAATCTGCTTGTTCAAGTTTAAATGCTTTTGAAATCCAAAGTTCCCGTTGATAGGTTTTCACAAAAATAACAAAAACACTGATCAGATTGAGCCCTGAATTACTTCTGTTTTCTGCTGATGGAAAAAAAACACTTGGAGACCAAACATAATCAGTCTAAACGAGTTAAAGGTTTCTGTAGCCGGACAAAATATATTTATGTCCCATGAGTCAGTGTAATGAAACAGTGCCTCAAAATAATGAAATAATTTCTTAAAATTAATGAGTTGTGTTCCAGTTTAGTGGATTGTGACCATCCCAAACAACACTTGAACCAGAAGTGCTGCGATGCATTTCAAATGCGTCCCACAATTAGCTTTTTGCTCATCCTTGAAAAGGACTGTTTATTATGGAGGATGTTTTTATTTCATTAAAGGGTAACATCAAGGAGGTAAAAGTATGATAATGTAGGGTTCTTGTTTTCAAGAGTTTTAAAATGAAAAAGATGACTTACCAGGTTAATATTTGATTAAAGAAATTGTTTGCACAAATAAATGTAATTCGAATGATTTTTTTTGTTTGTTTGTTGAGCTACAACTGATACAATTTAGTATTATTCTTTATTTAAATATGATATCACCATTAAATGAAATTGCAATAATTTGCAGAATCTGAGTCTGCATTTTATTTTCCTTGGTTTATTTTCAGTACAATGCAGCCAACTTCTAAAAGTTAAAGTCCTGTTTTTTGGCTCTTTGATGTGCCCCCTGCACCTTCTGTGGTTTGCAGGCCGGCACATCCTTCGTTAGTAAACTGTGCAACCACAGCAGACAATAGAAGCGATTCTGCCCCCAGCAGCTCATGTATTTCATTGCCGTTACAAATGAACATTTACATGGTTAAATAATCTGAACTATTGATAAGGAAATTCCGTGTGGACTCAATTTTATAATCAACAAAATTGATCATTGCAGTGCAGCAATAACCCTATTCATTATAAATTTATTGGGAACTTGGAGGAAACTATATATTTGCTTATATTATTCTACTAAATATACTTTTTTAATGACTTAAAAGTAGAAAAATGCATCTCCTAATAACTGACAAGTGAGTTTTATGTTTTAGACATTTAAATTTGTTCTTGGTCACAATGCTTACCTGGTTTGTTGCCAATGTGACATCCTGCTGGGTTTTTTTTTGTATTTAACCCAGCTAAAGTGGTGGACCTGGACCCATGCCTGACCAAGAAGCCTGTGGAGGAAAGCGCCTGTCAGCCGTACAACACCAGAGGCAGCATGTCAGAGGTCCACTCTCTCAGCTCCTTCCAGTCAGAGTCCTGTGATGACAACGGTACGCCGCCATGTCAAATATGATCACTTTGAGTCATTTTAAAGACAACTAACTTGACAGCACTAGTTTTTAAATGACGATTTTTAACATTAAAGAGTTTTGCAATAAGTTTTCTTTTAAATCTGCATGTTCAGAATGGATAAACCAGTAGCGGCTCTGGGGTCACATGTCTTTTCTCTTTCTTTCTGCTGCGGGGCTTCAGCTCCCATATGGATCAAATCAGTCCACAGATCCAGAACAAGGTTTTAAGTAGTGGGGGGGGTCCAGCCTGTAAGTCCTCAGTCACTGTCGGTGCAGATGGAAGCAATCATAACAACCTGTACTGTGTAATTCTCCTGGGATTGTTTATAGAAGAAAACATTTCGGAGCTCATTCTTTGTTCTCACTTTTACGTTCTGCTTCAAAAAGAAGTTTGATGACTGTCATAAAGGAGTTTGATTCTGTTTGGAAATCACTCATCCGATCATTTATTTTGACCTCCTTATTTGTAAGCATGCTGTTTTATGTTTCTCTGTTCCTTTTTCTTTTTTTCCCCCTCCAAATTGAAGCAACAAATGGATGTTTAACACAAACATCAAAGACCATTTCACAAGGGTATAAATCATTTATTTACCGTCTCACTTTTTTTCACATCTCATTTTTTAATTACCACTCAGTCATCTTTGATACATCTTTGTCATCAAAACCTTCATCTTCATCTTTAAATCAAACAAAGCGAATCCAAATTTAAATAAGAAACAATTTCCCAAACACACGTCAGCTTTTGTTCTGCGTGTTGGGATGGAAATGTGTCGATATCTCTGGGGAATTTCACTGATTCTTCCATCTGTACTGTCATTGGCACCCTCTAGCTCCTCAGTATGTTGTTGTTGTTGTTGTGTGTTATCTTCCACAAGCAAAGCCAGACCTCCCCTCATCTCCTCGCTACAAACACACACACACCCTCACACATGCTTTGTTACCCTCTGACATTGTCTTGTACCCAGCCATAAACTGGCCCCTGAGACTCAGTGTTGATGCAGAAAAGACTAAATTGTGTGCCTGCTGACGACAATGACATTTGTCCTCCCATCGTTCCAGCTACATTTCATTGTTTTGTGTTGTTTTTATAAAGATATTTGCACTAATGCTAGATCTTTTTGACTCACTCTTCCCTCCTCTTGCTTCTCACAAGCCTCCATTGTGACAGTAATCCACTTTGTCAACTCTGTTGTTGACTCGGTGGAACAAGAAGGTACTCTTCTAGCTTCTGTCAGTGTTGTCCTCAGTGTCTGGATGTTGAGTGAAGGTTGCAACGCTGCCATTCTCTTAGACACACAACCCTCATCTAAAACGCAACGCAAATCTAAAACCAGAGTCAAGCTTTTTTAGTGTTGCCTTCGAGTCTCTGCATTGATTGTTTGTGATTAGGCACCAGCTGAGGTCTGTTTAAGGAAATGGCAGAGCTGTTGTGTTTTCATTAAGTGCCCCTCAGTGTTTCATTGTCTTCATCACAGTCATGTTCGCAGCTGATTGTTTTGTTCTTTCTAGATTTTTATTCTGACCTGTTCTTTCTCTTTTTCCCTCCATCTTGCCTCGCATAAAGAGTCTTTTTTGGCTCATGATCTCAAGAACCCAAGAGGTGACTTTTTTTTTACAATTTTTATTTGTCTGGTGGCCACTGGTGTACCCCCCGATCTCATCTTTTAACCTTTAACCACTAACCCTGATAGATGAGTGTTCAATTTCCTCTGTAAAGTGAAGCTGAGGTGATACAGTGCTTTCACAGAATAGGGGGGTCATGTCTGTCTTTGTAAGGTCATTCATCTCCCTCAGTTCTCACTCTTGAATGGTTTTAAAGCTGTGACTAATCATATGATCAAAGGTGTCACTTAGGAACTAAAAATGGAAGAGAGTCATTTTGTTTGTGTGTATTTACTTTCCTAAAATTTTCTTTGACATAAGATTTATTTTGCGTTAATGCTTATATTTTAAATCTGATCAGTGCCACTTCAGCTCCTACAGGCCTGTGTTTTAGTGCCATTAATTGACATGGTTTCAATGATAAAAGTTTTCACCTTCAGGGGTCAGAACCTCTGTTGGACATGCACTGTTTGTCTTTTGACAGATGGCATCTAAACACTTTACTGCCACATTTGAATGAGTACCTCTGTGCTCCTCTGTAAGGCTTTGCTCCAACAATCTGACATGTTGGACCAAATAATTTATACCCGTCACTGTGAAAACAGCACAGATCTGAACTGCTGCTTAAACAATGATGATTCAGGCAAACAAGAAAACACTTTTTTGTTCAACAACCCAGTAGAAGCTGAATGTGAACTCATTTTCTTAATGTTCATCTATTGACTGAAAACAGCTTCAACGTTTTGAGATTCAGTTGTTTTGCAAGCAGAAGTGTAATAAAGGACAAAGCTGCTCTCTAATTAAACGGATATGTTTTAAGTAAAAAACAACTTATTGTCTAAAGCAAATCTTTAACACAAGCTAATACCTATTATGACCTTAAAACTCTTTTCTCTAAAATCATATGTAACCTGTTTCTGTTCATGCATTTGTGCCTGTGTTTAAAAGAAAAGAAGCTGGGAGGAAGGGGTTGAAGCATTTTGTGTTGGTGACTGACTCCTGCATGATGTGGGCTTGTTAACATTAACAATAAGTGGCTGTTATTACCTGACATTTACTGCAGAGCTGTAATATATGTGCTGTCATCATCTAACAGGATATCACTGGGACACATCTGATTGGATGCCAAGTGTTCAACTTCCTGGAATCCAGGAGTTTCCGCATTACGAGGTTGTGGAGCCTCCCGCCCCTCAGTACAGCGATCCGAGTGCCATGGACACCGACTACTACCCGGGCGGCTTTGACATTGAGAGCGACTTCCCTCCCCCACCAGAGGACTTCCACGCTAATGACGACCTGCCGCCGCCTCCTCTGCCGGAGTACAGCGACATGCTGCGCTCTCTCAGCAGAGACTTAGACCAGCCCGGTGCAGCCCACCAGCGCCCGGCCCTGCCACAGCTCTTCAGCCTTAACCAGTACTTGCCGCACCACTCCTACCCAAGTGACGGGGGCGACGCTGAGGGCCAAGGCACCTCCTCCACCTCTGCTACCATTACACCTGCTTCCACCATGGGCAACGGTGGATACAGAGGGGGCTACGCTTTAGGTTGTAGTCGGGACTTCGACTCGTCCGCTCTGGACAACATGTCCTTGTCTCTGTACGCATCCACAGCCTCTTGCTCGGACATGTCAGCTTGCTGTGAGGAGTCTGAGGTGATGATAAGCGACTACGAGAGTGGTGACGAAGACCACCTCGATCAGCTGTCCATCCCAATGCTGAACTCCCAGCAGCACACTGAAGTCTGACACTGGATCCAAACAAAAGTGCCTGAACCCACTGCTACGCATCATGGTAGCCCCTCGACACCAACACTAAATACGCACACACAAAAAAAGAGCACCAGACACATACAGTTTAAGAGCTGACGGACATTTTAAAGACCAGAGAAGAAAAGCAGGGCTTCGATCACCTCCTGCTCCTTTGAGTTGGATTTACTTTAAAGGGGACACATTATGCTTTTGGTTTATATTACTGTGATGAAATGACACATCGAAATGGCTTTAAAACATGTAAGATATTTAAAAATATATCATAAAGTCAAAATCATTTTCAGCAAATTTAAATACATTTCCCCCCAAATGTAGGCTTTAACATTTGTAGATGGAATTAAAAAGATCATATTTATCTATTTTGCAGGTTTGCATTACGCTCTGAAAGATGAACTATGTAATCTCTTTTTAACCTGTGAATTACATACAGCTACCCAAACTAAGCATAATATGTCCCCTTTGAGTGAGTTTTTATTTCCTGCAGTAGGTGGATGTGCTGACAGATCAATATTTCAACCTACAACTAAAAAAAGTATCATGAAAAAAACAGAAAACTCGTGGAAAATATTTTTATTTCTATAAACAATATCAGTTTTTATACAAATCGTTGTTTTCAGTGTAAATTTAAGTGTACAGTTTTGATTTCAAAGTTTACTAGGTTTTGTAGATATTTTATGCTTTTATTTTCAATGAAAAATTAGTAAAATTGTGTGATATCAGCCATTCTGTGCTTACATTCACAAAAAAAAGCAAGAAGAGAGTAGCTTTTCTGAACACGGTGTACTCGTAAAGTTTATTGTCTCTTCATTTCAACGTGGGTCTTCAAAGAATGACTGCATAATCTTTTTTTTGTTTCTTTTATTTTTAATTTGTTTGTACATTTTGACTTCAAAACTTCTTTATTTTTCCAGCAAGATAATGGGGCCCAGTATATTTATAGTGCAGAGTTCTTCATGGACACGAGACTTTTTCATGTGTCTGTGTGTGTCTGAGCAATGCTATGGTCTTGTTAAGGTTTTTATGGAATACTGCCACAAGCTCACGCTTTCTTACTGGCAATAAATTATTCCTAAAAAATACTAGTGAGGTCTGTGAGTGTTTTTTAATTTATTTATTATAAATGGAATCAATGCAACAGAATGTTTTTTAGTTACATCAATGCTAATTTCAATGGATTGGTAAGTGCTTACCAGAAAAAAATAGCATTTTAGCTGCTTAAACCGTCATTGAAGCCTCTAGGAAAGCTTCAGAATTTTTGAAGTGGTGCTCAGTGGAATGGTTCTGAACTTTGGTTTTGTTGAAAAGAGCCCAGTTTAGGGAAATAGGAGTTTATTTTAAATGAACTGACAAGCTAACAGCTAACAGGGGCAGAGACCAAATTGGATTTTTGTTGTCTTAAAACATCTCTTCAAACAGAAGAAGAAGATTACCACTATTGCTTTAACCTCTTTTATTACTGTTTCAAACCAGAGTAAACAAAAGTGATTTAGTCAATTTACTGGAAACAGAACCAATTTTGATTTGTGTATTTTTGCTGATCAAAAGAAATTTCAGAAGTTTGAATGATGAATAATGAACTGAGACCAATGTGCCAAGTTTTATGTTTTAATTGCCAACATGTTGTAGACATTTATAAAAATGTACAATTTCAAAAACCTATTTGAGTTTTCCCACAGTGAGAATGCATGAGGCCACATGTGATGTCACATTTAATAACTCCGACATCACGAGACAAAAGAAAGGTTCTTTCTGCAGACCTGACGAATCATAATGAAGTAAGTAAATGTTTAAAATATCATGAAGTTTTCACAGATAGGTCACAGAGAGCTTGTTTGGAAGAATCAACACGGTTAAATGTAAGTATGATGTGATTAATATGTTGAAATTTAGAATCAGTGAACAGGGTAATAAATGCTCAAAGATCTAACACTATAAAATCCAAGTATCCTTTAGGGGTTCTCATTGATCTAAAGCCGGGCTATTCAACCAGACTGCTCAGAGGGCCAGACATCTGACAATTGTCATTATGTAAATTAAAATCTAGCTTTATTTCTAATAAACTCATTGGCAGGCAGACTGAGATGTATAGATCTATACAACAGGGTCACCTCTGACTGAAATATTTAGAATGTAACATACAATATGCACACCACACCTCAAAGCAGAGCCAAACATTGTTTTTTTATATTTCTAAAATATAATGATGCATCTTTGTGTTTTTGCATGCTCTTGTGTTAAACTGAACCAGATTAGATTTGATGTGACCCCATCTTTCCAAGTGACACCAGTAGATTTAGTGTATGAACAAATAGTTTTCTCTTAGCAAAGGTTACATAGTCTTTACCTCAGTTTCACAAGCTGAAATAAAACTCACTCTCATATTGTGAGATACAGCAGGGACAGATCCATCCCAAACTCTTGGCAGTGGTTGGTAATTGTTTGCAGTTTGCAGCCACTCGAGCATTTTTTAATCTCATGCTTGAAAGATTCAATTAACTCTGGAAACAACAACAGGTTTGTGTGTGTGTCTTGTTTGTTTCAAATAGATTAAGAGTATTAATGCATTATTTATATTATGGAATCAAGAAAGTAGGTTTTTAGGAATGCAGTGGTTATGTCCCAGGCTTGAAATTAGAGTAGGGTTCTGCAGTTTCTCCTGATGACCACAAGATGGCAGCACATAACAACTGCTGGGAGATCAAGGAGCCGGAGCAGAAACGTCTGAACAGCAGATCAGTGTTCAAATGGTTCACTCTGTAGTTGCTTCAAGTTTAAATAAAACACAAAATCAAAATAGCTGAAAAAAAAAAAAACAATGTCACTAATACAGTACCCATCCTGTAGCTGAGGGTGGTTAGTTCTGGTCCTGAGTATTGTCACTTGTTGCTAAGTGGTGTTTGGAGCTCTGTCCTCACCTGCCTCCTGGCTTACATACAGTCACCTCCAAAAGTATTGGAACAACAAGTCAAGTTCTCTTGTTTTTGTTGTACACTGAAGACATTTGGGTTTAAGATCCAAAGATGATCATGAGACGAGAGCTCAGAGTGTCAGCTTTTATTTCCTGGCATTTGCAATTAGAGTAAAAGTATTGAAACATATGACTGACAGGTGTTTCTTATTGACCAGGTGTTGCCTTTCAGGTTGATTGTTCAAACAATAAATATCTCTGCATGACTACTTTTTGGCCTGGCTTTAAACCTATAAAGTAAGTTTTTCTTGTTAAAGAGGATAAACCAACATGAAGACCAGAGAGCTGTCTTTGAGAGAAAAACAAGCCCTTTTGAAGCTGAGAAAAGAAGGAAAATCAATCAGAGCCATTGGACAAACATTGGGCATAGCAAGCACAACAATTTGGAATGTCCTGAATAAGAAAGAAACTACTGGTGTGCTGAGCAGCACACGTCCATCAGGTCGACCTAGGAAAACAACAGTAGTTGATGATAGAAATATTGTGAGAGCTGTGAAGAAAAAACTCAAAACATCATTAAGTGACGTCACCAACAACCTCCACAGTTCAGGGGTGTAAGCCTCACAATCCAATGTTCGAAGACCCAGAGAGCAGAAAAATAGAGGCCATAAACGAAGATGCAAACCACTCATCAATAATAAGAATCAGAAGGACAGATTGAACTTTGTAAAGAAGTAAAGAGATGAGAAACAAAAGTTCTAGAAGACAATCTTATGGACTGAGACCAAGATTAATGTCTACCAAAGTAATGGAAATACCAAAGTGTGGAAAAAGAAAGGAACTGCTGATGATCTGAAGCACACAAGCTCATCTGTGAAGCATGGTGCAGGTAATGTCATGGCTTGAGAACAGGCTCATTACTATTTATTGATGATGTAACTGATGGTGGTAGCAGCAGAATGAATTCCGAAGTGTACAGAAACATTTTGTCTACCAATTTACGGAGAAATGCATTTAAATTAATCTGGAATAATTTTATCATGCAGCAGGAAAATGACCCAAAGCACGATGCCAACAAAACAAAGGACTTCATCAGGGGGGAAAAGTGGAAGGTTTTAGATTGGCCAAGTTAATCACCTGACCAGAACCCAACAGAGCATTTCACCTCCTGAAGAGGCGACTGAAGAGAGCAATCCCTGCCCCCCCCATGTCGATGGGTCACAGGATTGAGGCAGTTATTGTAAGCAAGGGTTAAATCACCAAATATTTAATGTTATTTACTTTAAGATAATTTGTTTCTTTTTTTTTATCAATGATTGCAAAGTTTATTCAAGTACATATTACAATAAAATGAAGATTACTTTTTGGTTGGTTTCTGTGATAAAGACACATCATGAAGTGATTTATTCACTAAAACACGTTTCACTGCCACAAAGTCTTCTATGAGTGAATGGCACAGATTTATTTTCGCAGACAGATCAACAAGTCTGGCCTCAGTTTCCTTCATTTTAGATTCTTCTTTGTCCTGTGCTTCTGCATCAGCTGTAACTGGGTCCGAGCTCACACCTGTAGACATCTTCAATGTGTTTCAATATTTTTGCTCCCCTAAAAATGCTGTGGTGTATTATAAACAGTGATATATCCTAAGTTGTTTAACACATCTACATGTAAATGCCAGGAAATAAAAGCTGACATTCTGAACTCTTGTCTCATGCTCATCTTTTGATCTTAAACTCAAATGTCTTCAGTGTACAACAAAAACAAGAGAGTCTGACTTGCTGTTCCAATACTTTTGGAGGGGACTGCACTCTATGTAATACAAGGATGAGCAGACAGAAAAGGAGGGTTACAAGAAGAGACAAAGGGTCTAATTTTAGGTAGTAATCCTGTTTTGCCCATAACCTTTTTGATCAGTTTTGGACTACATTTCTGTAAAAATATCTCCATTTTTCTTTTCTCTACTGCTTGCTGTGTCACACATCGACACACTCAAAACTAGTGTTTTTTAAAGGGATTAAACTGGTCTCTTCAGGATCATCAGACAGAAATCTCTATTAGGTTTTTCTGTCTATCTCAAAGTGAGAACAAGTCATTATTTTACTGAAGTGGAACAAAAATAATCACTGAATCCTGTTATAGAGAAACCCTGATAATGATGCTGAGGATATTATGATATCTGATTCAATTACAACTCACAACAGAAGATGCAGAAGATGATACCTCCAAAAACACATTAGGACTTCAGGTTTTCACAAAAATTCATTTAAAGGTTTTATTTTGATCCTTTTGTAGCATTTTCATTAGGCTTCACTTGATTAAATTGGTGCTGCTAAGCCAACAGAAAAAAAGAGGAGAGATCAGGGATAAATCGCATCAAAGTCTGTGAGCAGAAAGATATTCATGCTGTAGCTTGAGGACTTTCCAGAACCACTATGACCCAATTCTTAAATTAACATTTCACTTTGAGAATAGCTCACTTTAACTCATATGTGGTCCATCTTTAACACCATCTATCATGTAAACCAGCTCTCCAAGCAGTTTTATCAGTTGATTTTATAAATCTGTTCGCAAACTTTCAGAAAGCTCAAAGGATTTTATAACTTTTTAACATTTATATTGTTCAGATAAAAAGAAACAAAATAAATGCTGTGATGCCGCTGAACAGCACATTTGATGTTTTTAGGATGTTAACATGTTAAAAACATGACATTTGTAGAGTCAAACTAAACATGTAAAGGTTGATTGATGAAGTCGATTACTACATGCATCAATATAGTGTCTATGTTTGTTGGATCAGCAGTATTGGCATTTATGTCTCACCTCATTTGCTTCTCTTAATCCAGAAAAATCAATGTAGCCAGTTTTAAATGAACCCTTCCAGTTTAATATTACAGCAGTAACACACAAGTAGATCATTTATTTTAACCTCTTAAAGAGTAACTAAACCCCAAATCATTCATTTTATATATTGGTGCTATATTTATGTTTCTGTACAAACTGTGACATTTTTGTGTAAATTTATGTAATTCTGCAATATTTGGCCTAAGACCACAACCCTGCTTAACTCCTTCGCTCATCCCCACACTTGTCCGTGCCCCTTAGTGTCTCCTGGTAATGTCCATTTTGTTTGAATTTTTCAAAATTTGCCTGGAGGTGGGGTGAGGGTTTCACATTGGGGTTAGTTCAGTTGAGTGTTCAGTTTCATTTCAGGTACTATTGGAAAAAGGAGAAACATGTTCAAGGTGTGATAATCTCTGCTGCTGGATCACATCTAAGAAAACATAAACAATGGAAACAGAGCGGAACTGAGTGAAACCCGTGGGTATGGAAGAATATGCTTTATGTATGTCTATCTTAAAACAACACAAATGTTCTTACAGACGAGCACAAAGTAGGAAGAAAGAGGGGAAGGACAGTTCAGATAAGACAATTTAAAGCATGTCTGAAACACAAAAGGCTAAAAACTGGACTTTTTATTTGCTCCATACTGAAAGAAAAATGACTTTTTCTGAACAAAACAAACTGCTGTTTCTCCCTGCCTGTCAGTGGTCATGTTTTTGTTGGAGGGTAAATGTCCCGTTTTTCAAGATTTTAGAGGAAAAACCAGCAGGAGAATTGGAGTCAATGATAAACATCATATATCTCACCGCAGGACCAAGTTGTCATACTCTGTGTTTGACTCTGAGCTCGAAAAGTCTCCTTATTGTTGCTGTTTATGCTCTGCAAAGAGACCACTGGCTGTTATGATTAAATGAAATGTTACAGGGAATTAGCAGCATGCTTTCTGCCCTAAAAACATAATAATTGCTAGAAAGGCAGAGTAATGACAGAACTGTTGATCAGTTGTAATTACTCTAGTTTAGAAAACAAGATGGGTGTGAAAGCAAAATGGTTATTTCAACTTTGAAAAAACAAACAAACAAAAAAACATGAATTTTAATGAAATTCTCACCAACTAACTGGACAGTATCTATCTGTCTAATTATGGTGCAAGTAGAAAACTAACCAGAGTGGTGACAATTATTAGAGGGAGAATAAAATAAATCCATTTCAAGCAAGAAAAGATTTAATTTGAACTTGTTCTAAACCCTGCAGTTTTTTTTTGTTGTTTTTTTTTTCTGAATTCCTGACACTCACTATAACTCTACAGGGGGGCTTGTCCCTGCTGCGTTTATTATCCACATTTATGACAAAGTCCGCTGGAGTCAATAAATGTCATTTCATCTTGTTCTGCACTTTTACCCCCCAGCCTTAAAAAGTCATACTTTCGAACTTCTGATCATTTGTAGTGCCCAGTAACGATGAATTATACAGAAACTGGATGTTGAGGCACTAATAGTGTCTAAAAATTCTGCTCACCTTTCTGTTCATGACATCCATCTTTGTCAGGGCTTTACATAAACCATAATGCACAACATGTATCTTTACCAATATTTAACATGATTCTTTTTTTTAGAGCAATAAGACATTTTACATGTAAGCCTTTATGTCCAATCTGTCTGTGTCTTGAACAGTTACCATGAACAAAAGAAGTGCAACACACGCAGAGGCACTTACACAAACATGCAATCCTCAGAGCTTACAAAAAGTTTTTTTTCTAACTTGCTGAAACTACAAGCAACACCATCAGCGAACCATCAACCACATACTGTTTGCTGCAAACACAGCAAAATATACGTCCCTGTGGGTTTTTCTCACAGCAGATAGTTTGACTTGGTGTAGAAAAAAAAAAAAAACCTAATAGCATTCATTAGGATCCTGTGTCAGTTCTGAGCCCTGGACTTGACTCAAAAAGATGGCACATCTAGACTGCAGCTATCCTAAAAACAAAAGTGTTTTGAAAGTTCAGCAGTGGTGGTTTACTGTCGTCTTTGGTTGAAAATTTCTTTTATTGCGTCTCTGTGTTCTGACCCACCTTCATGATGGATACAACAGTGTGTGTAGGAGACTTTTAAAAGGTATTACTCCTTAATGCTTTATAAAAACTCAACTCTTACATTCATCCTTGGTAAAAAAAAATAAAAAATGGTCTGCTATGGAGATGGAGCTCACATTATAACATTTATATTCTTGATAACCCCTTGTTGCTGATCTGATCATTTAGACCACTTAGCAGAACAGCCAAAGTCTAGAATAAAGAGTGAATCACTTAATGTTTATGAGGCCAAATGAAGCTTTTTTCTGTATATATTTTTTACAAGGCTTTTAGGTATAAATGTGTTCTGTACCTCTGCGCTCAGTAGTAATCACCAGGGCTTCCTGAGGTTCACCCCAGCCCACGGCAGTGCGAGCGGTGAGGCGAAACCTGTAGGACTGCTCAGAGGAGAGTCCGGTGACGGTAAACTGGCGAGCGTTGGAGCCCACCTCCACTGTAGTCCATCGCTGGGGGTCCCTGCTGTCGAGACGGTAGGATATTTGGTAGCCTGGCGAGAAACAGGAGAAAAGGCAGAAGGTACAGTGGAGATGATGGAAATGGGTGAGAAATGTTTACATCTAAACATGTTCCTTCCTGGTTCTCAACACCGGCTCAAATATGTGTCTCCTTCTGTTCACTCTACTCACATATGATTGCTCTGCAAGTTATCCAGGAAATCATATTGTGACGTTTGCAGATGACATAGCTGTTGGTAGATTTTTAGCAGTGATTAGTCTGTGTATAGAAGAGAGGTAGAGGAGCTTGCTGATTGGTGTAAAGTAAATAGCCTAAACATTAGCGTGGTAAAGAAAAAAAGAGGCTCCAGGAGAGGAAGCTGAGGAGCAGATCGGCTAAATGCTCAGGTAGGGTTTGGGTCGTGGCTCCTTTGAGGAGATGCCACCTTGGTTAATTGCCCACCTTGACCATATCAGAATCCACTACTGCTGACATCTTTTTACAGGACAGTGTTCTGACATGTTGTACGACAGGCTGGTAAAGAAGTGACTGAAAAGAGTGACTAAATCAGCTCAAAATTAAATCCCTTCACTAGAGGACATTTATACCGGTAAATGTAGAAGCAGTGCAGAAAACGTTATGGTGAACCCGCCCATCCCGCTCGTGAACTGTTCACCCCATCCCTCCCTCAGGCAGAAAGTTGTGCAGCTTCAAAGCCCAGACAACATAACTGAGGACTCTTCTTCCCTGAGGCTGTGAGGCTCATGAACTCAGTCCCTAAGCTGCCCTGTGGACTTTGTTTTTTGGACTTTCATGCTGTTTATTTATTTTAGACTGGTCTGAGAAACATAGATTTCCATTGTTTCAGACATGGCGAACAACAATAAATCTGATTACGTGTTACTACACTTTCAGTCTTGAGAAGATTTCACACACGTGACCTTTGTCCTAAATAAAGTTAGAGTTTTTGATGATCGACTCCAGGCTCCCACACTTACATTTTCTTTTACTGACATTATATAAACATACAACCTCTCTTCTGCAACCTTGGCAGTGACCCATGATATACACGGCTTGTGTCTGTTTCTCGGTCTCATGTGCAGCAGGCCATGTAATAACACCAACATCCTTCAACACATACGAACCACTGATCCCCATCCCAGCTTTGCACAGGCCACTGGCCACTCACAAAGACTTATATTACAAGCATTGTGTTGAACACCAAAAACACACACTCTCATATATACCCCCCCCCAAACCCGCCTGTGTGTCTATAAACAGGTAGACACACACAACAAAGATGATGTGATTAGGTTTTACTGAGAATGTTGGGATAATACTTTGCTCAGAGGCACCTAATCTGGTTGTGGGAGTGATAATCCCATCAGATAGTCTGATTGTATGTTATTGTGAATTTTGCAAGTGGAACATATATAAGAACACATCTAGATCACAAATGGCATCTAAACAATTGGGTCGAGACTCACCATTGTTTCGTGCAAATTGTTGCTGCTGCTGAGGCACATTGAGGCTAAATCTGGGTTAAGACCTCCTTTTTTTAAGTCAACAAGATGCATCACATACTGAGCTTCATATTGCTTTCAACCACGCTGCACTTATATATTTGTTGATTTTAGTTATTAATAAATTCATGCAAGTAAGTTAATGTAAGAGGACTGTATAACTGAGGGCTGCAAAATGATGTGTAACATAATGGCCTCATCATTTTGCTAAACCTTTCAAACATTGTTTATGCTTTTCACTGTTCATTCAGTCATGTCTGTAAACCAGTATGCTCCATATTTACCATTCACATGAGATTTAACAGGACATCCAGTGAGTTATTATATAAACATTGTTATAAGGCAACATTATGCTTGTAAATCCTTCTTTTTCACATTTAAATCAGTCACTTGGGGTCTATATAAAGTGGAAATGCGACGCTTTGATCTGAATTCCTCCTTATTGTAACTCTAAAATCCCCTCTTTCAACCCTTTTAGTGGTGTGTCTCAGATCAACTCGTTTTGACGCTGTCTCTTTAAATCCAAACGAGGCGCTTTATACCCCGCCCCCCTCCAGCTTCTAGACCGGTTCACTGTAGTTTTATAGAGGGGTTTGCGGTTACATAGCGGCTCAGAAACGTTTTAATTTATAAATAAATTAAAAGATGTCCATCCAGCCTTACATGTTGGAGCCAGAGTCTGACCCAGAGCCAGTGAAGAATTAAAATGATCAAATTGTAGTTGGTAAGTCCAGATATGGCTGTTCCGTCACAAATATTTTGACGTAATAGTTCAGAAAATGTCATAGAAAAAGGAGAGAACTGAATGAGAAACTGAGAAATATGACCCAAAAATAATATAAATATAGCTACGCAGCACTGGGAGGAACTTATTTAAACTCTCCTAGAGACTCCAAGTACACAACTAAATGGCTAAAAAAGTGGATTTTGGATGATATGTCCATGATAAGCCAACATTTGCTCACCAGATAAAGCTATACCTTGACAATAATTTATGTTACTTCAGGTGTTTGTATAAAACAAGCATAGAAGCTGCTGAAAATCCAACCTTTTCAACATAATATTTTAGCTTGAGTTCAGGAGAAGGGTCACACTTTCCCACACCTTTAACCACATGGACAGCATGAATACTGATTTTAGTAAAAATTCTCCACAATGTTCTGTTACATTTGTCCATGCAGTACAATTTAATACTGAACACATTCCTCATTGCTTTCATTTCTTACTTCATATCCACCAACATGCACTTATCTTTCTAGGGGGTCCTAAGCTGGCCAGCATGTTCGCCCACCATGACAGTCTCTCCTGTCTGAGTCTCCTTTCTCTCTAACCACCCATCACCAGACTCCCCAGACAAGACTCAACCTTCAGATCCACTCAGTCTCTCATCCTCACGCTTCCTCTGAACAAACCTGTAAACTCACTTTGATGCGGTGTGGTCCCCGCTTGTGAAGTCTGAGTGGAATAAACACAGTCATACTTGTGAGGTACCACAGGTGTTATCAGCTCTAAAAGAGCCATAATCTTTTAATTCACTTGAGGGTGCAGCTGTCACCGGTGTTTATTAGACGGAAACACGAACAACTCTGAAAGCCTGTGTGGCGGCACAGATTTTGGATGTTTGTTTTGACATAAATATCTATTTCGAGTTTAAGAAATCGTGCTGCGGCGTGTTAAACCGACAACATCTAGTGGAAATAATGAAAGAATATTGATATGGAATCAGATGGAGGTGCTGCAGCTAATTATCGTGGGTAAAAGCAAGGGGGGGTAAAAATAGTGCCGTGATTTATATATTTATTTATTGGCGCGCTCTTGGATCCTTGTGAACAGCTGATCAAAGGCTAAACTAATTTACAGCTGACGTGTGTGTTAATGTGACTGCAACCGTGCTGGAAGAGATATGCACAGATTATTATGTATAATGTAGTCAGATTGCTGCTGCAGAATATTACAGAAAAGCACCATGGGGGCAATTTAGGCATCCCACAGACATCTTCAGTTGCAGTCTGATTAATAGAGAGAAGAGTTTGTCTGAAAGAGGTCTATCAAAAGCACAACCTTGTTTCTGTATAATATAGAAATGTGCAGTTCAAACACAATGCAATATGTTTAAAGTGAATGAAAATGCAGACGGAACCATTTAAAAACGTTTTTGCATAATTTAGCAATCATGTTTGGATCAATATGTGTCTAAATTCATCAGAGATGTTTGTTTCTGAGCAGACAGCTGAGAACCTGGGACGCTCGTTTGTGCATGCAGAGAGGTTCTGAAGAAACATGGATGCTTCTGAGCCAAATCAGATTGTGCACCTTCTGTGTTATTGTTTCTCTTCTGTCCCCCGTCTGCATCAGCCCTCCACTGAGAACTCAAGGAGAAATGAGCTAGTTTGAGCACTAAAAGAAAACCAGTGCACTACAGGCGTTCATATCCGCAGACACACACACACACACCATGTACTCCAAAAGGACACAGCAGGACTGCATGTTTGTGGGTGCGATTAAGAGTGAGGGATCTGCCCTCTTTCTCATCCCTCTGTCACAGAGAGGTGTCGCACTAAATGTCCTCCCTCCGATAGAATGCAATCACACATCAGTCAAACTGTCCAGCTCAAGTCCCTCCCCTACTGAGAGGACAAATACCACTCATTTCCAATACACGCACACACACCACAAACACACATCTTTTCTGCCTGTACTTACCCTTCTGTTCTCTGTGTTATCAGCTCAGCAGCACACATGTTGTTCTCACCTGTTCAGTCTCAGTCACTGCTGGGTTTGGCAATTTCAGAAACCCATGATAATCATTAATCTTATCAAGCTTTACGTACGTACACATTCAAGAAAGTGTCTTCATCCCTGAAAGTACTTTTCCTAGGTACTGGTTTCCTAACTCATTACAACATACTTAAATACATTTTAACACTGAAGAGAAAAGAGCTGACCCTTGTTGGAACGCTGAAGACAGAATCATTTATTTTCCATTTCATTGGCTTGTACTTCTCTCCTTTCTTTAAATGATCAGAGCAAATTGTGAGCATGTGGTAAAAAAAAACAAAAAAACCCCAAAATCACTCATTCTGGAAGCCAAGGTTTGTCCCTCAGCAGTTTTTCATGGTCGGTGTAAAATGTCCATGTTTGTTTTCATACCTAAAATGATACCATTGGGGAACTTAGGTGGCTGCCAGACCACCCGAACCGATGTCAGCCGAACCTCTGGAAAGACCATCCGGACCGGGGGACCTGGTACTGTGAAGAAAACCAGACAAAACGTTGACAGCTCCCTTAAAGCACATCAATTCAAAGGTAAAAAAAAAATAAAATGCATGTTTAAAAGAGCTGCTCAAATGAACTTCTTTAATGAGAATAGCAGCAATTTTGCCTGTATGCTAAACCATATTCACTGAACATTTGTGTGAAAATAATTGTAAATGACACACATATACTGTCCTACACATTCTTAAACGAGACAAAGCAGAAATAGTCATTTTCTTTCGACGTCACACCAACTTGTCGTTGCTGATAAAAGTACATGTTCCACCTCAACAAATACATGTCAACCTGAGAGTGAGTTCATTTCTGAGTGTACAGTATGTGTGTGTGTGTGTGTGTGTGGGACAAACAGGATGGAGGTTCATTATACGGCACCAGAAATTGACTTTGCCTTTCTTGTTTCATCCTGAAATGAGAAAAACTTTTCAAACGTGACACTGCTTGATAGAGGATGATTGTTGGTGTGTGAGTGTGCGAATGCACACGAGTCTTCCTGTGCGTGTCTGTGTCCACCTAGCGTGGTCGTTCTATATGACTCCCATGAATGACGCCAAGGTTGCTGCATCCCGAAAAGTCAAGAACGGCTGATCTGATGCTACATGTAAAACAATATCTAAACCAGTCTTTGACAACCTACTGTAGAATAACAAGAAATTTGAGATGGTGGCAAAAATCATGACTGAAAAGAGGCCAGTAGTTCTTACCATCTTCTCTAGTTTGCCGCAGAATGGGGTTGCTGGGTGGGCCGTCACCAAGCTGTGTGTACGCCAGCACTTGCAGCACATACACTGTGTATTTTTGGAGGTCACTGAGAAGCAGCGTCAAAATTCCTTCTCCTTCTACTGCCTTAATTTTAGGGGGTCCTTCCATGTCTTTCTCGTTGTACAACACCTGTACACAATGACAAATAAAACCAAACTTAAATAAAGACGTTGATCATTCAACAATACTAATTTTATGCTAATTTTAATTTGTAGACACCTCATACTAAAAAAGCACATACTATTAACTTTTATAAACCTCCAACAGATGTAGTCTATAGCTGTTTTTTGTACATTTGAAGCACGTTTTTAACAAACTTTAGAGTAACATAGACTATTAGTGATAAAGTTAGAATTGAAATATAATCATTGATATACTCAATTCAATTAATAGAAAAAATGCAGTATAAGCGAGGTATAAAAAGATTAAAAACCAGCCTGAATGTTTATGTGATTCCCAAAAATACCTACATTTCCATCTGTGTCCTTCTATGCAGATGAAGGATTTTTGGGGTAGAAAATCAACACAGATGGATTTGCATGCATCCCTCTAAAAGGTTAACTAAATTAGACCTCAAGAGATGACACAACACGTTGATTTTATATAAATTTTATACTGAATTTATACAGACTGATTTATACTGATTGAAAATTAGGTTTACTTCCTGAGCTGCGGCTGCCTAAACAATCTTATTTTAATGTGCAAGTGCTGAACACTTATTATTTCTACCAGTTTTATTCCACCAACTAAGACTTTTTTTTCTGCGATGCAAAGCTGAAAAAAAAAACAGCTTCAACACGAGCAAGCAACATGTTGTAACAGGTGGACAAGAGTTTGCAAGAAGATGTAGGCACCAACGGAGCAATGACACACAGACTCTAAAATAGTAATAAGGCTACAGGAAACATATTATACACTTTAAAAAGCAAATATTTATTAAACCTGACAAGCCTTTAAACAAGTACTAATTAATCAAAGTTAACACCCAAGTGTTTGCATGTAATGACACCAGCATCAGTGTTGTCATTCTGACTCACAATACTCATATTTATGATAGTCTTTGTGACAATCTGGCTTAAAGAAACATTACTGACAGTTTCAAAAGGATAGGGACAGTAAAAAGACAAAATAACGGGCATTATCAAACTTTAACTGAGGCAGTCAAGTCTGATGCTGAAATTGACATTGCACTAACGCTCACATAAAAAAAACAAAATAAAAAAAAAAACAATCAGTACACAGTGTGCCTTCACAGACAAGAACAGGCTGCATTAAAAAATGTGTCAAGAACTGCTCTTTCTTCTTCTTCTTTTTTATTTCTGATTTATTTTTTCACATTTGTGAACTCGAACGAGTATTGCACTCAAAACCAGTCGAGGAAAATGTCACCTCAAGCTTAAGCGTCTAAAAATGAAAACAGACATAAGTCATGCACAGCGGGAGGAAGGGACAACTATTCAACATTTCGTGGGGGGTGGAAGGTGTTAAAGAGTCACTGCTGGCAGCCACTTCCCATCTATTAACATGGCAGACATGCTGTTCAGTGTGATGCACAGGAAATCACTCAGATGTGGGGTTTGATGTGCTTTAGGCATGGTCCATAATGGCCTGGATTTTATACATTAAAAAAAGAAGTAAAGAAGCGTGTTTATCTCACACAGCCACAGCTTGTTTTCTTTTTAAATTTATATATTTGTAACACAACTGTGTCCTCGCAACCGGGGATGTTTTTCCCTGTAATATATAGTAGCTTTTATTTGATGGATGCTAAGTGTGACTTTGAAAAGCAACGCTGCAGAAATACAGGTATGTGTTTTTCTCTTGATGCCGAAACAGAGATAAAATGCTGCAGGGTTGTGCGGATTCTTAGAGATCGGCACATCAGAATACGTCAGTTATGAAACCATTTAGGCTGACGACACGACAGCCTACTCTGCTTCGCTTTAGAAAAACAAGAAAAGGGTGAGCTCTAACGTGAAAAATGTGGACAGACTGCAGGATGGGTTGCCTAAGTGGGTTGGAAGGCTGGTCGTAAATACTAATGCTGAACTTCCAAAGCCTCTTCAGACTGGGAATATACACACAAAATATTGCAATTCTTGCCAAAGCTGCCGTTTATAGTTTAGGATTACAGATATTGTATCTTTAAAAAACCCAACAGGCTTTATGGATTATTGTTCATTTTTCAAAAACTAAATCCACCTATTGTTTCACACACAACCTGACACAAACTGCTGTTTCTATAAAGGATTAAAGCCCCACTAATATTCGTGGACACTATTACACATATGCCCCCAAACATAATTACTGCAGCAGGGAGCTTTTAAAAGCAACAGTATAAGAGAAACAAACTGGAACAGTTACAGGATATTACATCATGTTCAACTTGGATCAGATTTTTTTTTGTGTGCATCTGAGTGTGTGAGTCCGTGACGAGTTGGGAGGAAGTGATAATGGGCCGAGAGGGTCAAGTGAGAATATTACGCTCGGCTTGAGCATCTCTGTGGGTGTTTGAGTGCTTTATTCACCTTATACCCAAGAATGACTCCGTTCCTTTGTGCTGGAGGAAGAGTGGACCAGGTGAGCATGATCCTGGAGGAACTCACTGCCTCAGCAGTCACATTCACCGGAGATCCAGATGGAACTAAAGAACAGACAAAGACACACACACACACACACCGCTCAGTGCTACTTGACACTCTGAACCAATCTTCGATTTTACCTCAATCATCTCCCCCTCCTTCTCTCCATCAATCTTCCCTTCTCTGAAATTGAGGGAGCGAGTAAAGGGCAGGGAGAGGTGGCAAGATGAGAGGAGACACAGAAAAGTAATTGGAGCACTTTATTTCTCATCCATCTGCCTTCTTATGCCCAGAGAGTAATATGTTTCACAGGCTTCTCTGTTGGACAACAGGAAAGAGAAGTGAATGAGGTCTGTGTTCATACCAGATTCAGCCGTGTGGGCTGTGACAGAGGGGCTCCATGGTCCTGGTCCTATAGAATTGAAGGCTTGTATTTGAACCTGGTACTGGATCCAGGGATTCAGATCTTCTAATGTGGCTTCAGTGGTGACCACACCTCCCTCCATGTCTACAGCTCTGTCCTTGTCATCGCTGTCTGTCTTCCTTAATCGGAGCCGGTAGCCAACAGTATCTGGACTGCTGTTGTACTCTGATTCTGAGAGAGGCTAAAAGAAAGAGGATGGAGAGGGCGGGGGGGAGTAAATTCAAGAGATTTGTTCTGCTTTCCTTAATTTTGTCATGTTGTCCAACTCATATCACTATTCTCCACATGACATTTTTACATTATTCATGACTAAAACATGCTTATTTCTAAAAACAAACTCTCATGTGTGTATAAGACATCTGTAATGCCATCAAGATGCATTCCAAGGCATTAAATAAATGATTGCCTCCATTTGAAGGTTTCCCAGTCACGTACCACTGAGAGGAGAGTCCCTAAGACAAATTCCCTTCAGGACAATAAAATTTATTTTATCTGAATTAACTTTTATAGTGATATATTTATTTTTGTTTATACTTTTTATGTATATTTTACAACAGTATTGCAGAACAAAAAAGTATAATTATTTTTTTCAAAAAAAGTCTGTAAAAGATATTATGCCAAATTTTCTGCCCTTTTAACATCCATGTATACATCTTATAATTTTATTTTTTTTCCCCAATACTGGACTGTAGGGCTGCCCTCTTTTAAATACCTATTTGAAAAATACTATTGGGAATCATCTTCTGATCTGGGCCTGCTTCAGTTTCTTCATTTACAGTTAATATTACTGGCTGAGATCAGCCTGGTCACTACTCAACTCACTGAAGCTTATCCTTTCCCCTAATAAATTAATTTTCATAAAAATATTATGCATATAACTCACCAAGATCTTGCATTTTCATGTAAGGACACCATATTTTATTCTGTTCAACCTGTTGACATCATGTCTTTATCCAGGTAGACTTGGTTTAAGGGTAATGTAAAACATAAATAAATAAAATATATACTTATAGGGTTTTCCATACTATTACAACCCCCCACCCCACCTCATTCTGTGTCATTGACACTGACACACACAGAGTCACACGCGGAAGTTTTTTTAGGCCTGAACCCCCGCCCCCACAGATCAGTTCTCTAGGAGAAAAACTTATACATTATACTTTATACACACTTTATACTTCATTAAACCCTAAGGGGAATTTGTTGTGGGCGGAGGTGCAGCAACTGCAAAACATACAGACATATTACAATAAGACTAGAAATGTCACAGTGCAGACAAATTTCAATGAATAAGATATTTATGTTAAACCAATAACAAAAACAATGTTTATTTTTTATGTTTAGGAGATCCTACTGATCCCAAACACAGTAGCTATGGGAAATAAAAAATGACACTAAACAAAAACCCGGGTCTGAGGATCTGTGTCAAGACTGGGGGCCATTGAGGGGGCAGCAGATTTACACAAGGCCACTGAGCCCCTTGGGTACCACCACAGTGATAATGTCCCAAATACTAAACCAGCAAGATCAAAAACTGAACCAGAATAATTAAAAGTGAATTTAAATTTGACAAATGTAAATGTAGAACACATTAAAATATGAGCTTCATCAACACAAAAATTACCTTAATACAAGTCAAAATTAGGTCTCTTCAATGAAATAATTAAAAACGCACTGAAGGATTTAATAACCTTGAACAATATGATTATTTCTGTTATGATGTCTAACTCTAAATGTGTGCTAAAAATCTTTCACTTTTCTTTATGGAAATGCCAACTCCCGATCCTCTCCTTATAAATATTTCCTTACACCTGTCTTGTGACTCTTTCCTCCTCTTCTCCACATTTTTTTGTATAATGTGATCTTCTCTAGACATCCTCAGACCCACCACATGAATATGGATGATCTAAACCACTTATTGTCTTATTGCTGAAACTTCTGCTTGTCCACAGGATGTAATTTTCAGTCAGTTTCAACCAGCACTGTGGTTATTCCATGTTGTGCAACAGATAAGTGAGTAAGACACCCCAGTCATTTTAAATACCACAGTGATTTAGCACAGCTTAGCATTTAGGAGCCATAATACAGAATGTCACATTAGTTTTATTACCCTTAATATGCAGCTTAGAATAATAGCCTTGGCTAAAACCATTGTGATGGTTCCATTACAGCAGAAAACTAGCATAGCTCAGGCTGAGCGCTAACATACAGGTAAAATCCCATTAGCATGCTGCACTGGTAGACTGTAGTGTCTCAGTGTCTGTGTCTGATTTGACAGGCTCTTTTTCTCATTCCAACTCTTAAATGGAAAATACTCTACTCTCCATTTACGTTATAATAGAAGAGTGGAAGGGGAGTAAAAAGAAATGTTGGAGGAAAAGAGAAGAGAATGAAGAGTGGGACAGAAAGAAGAGCAAAAAAAGACTGTGAGGAGAATATTACATTGCCATTTGTGCTGGTGGTGGGCCAAAACGGTGAATGGGAAATGTGACGGATTACTCTGAGCAATGATAACCAGGAGAGGCACTGATTATAAGCTGCCACACACTCAACCTGTTCAGTCGTGTTGCTGGTGAGTGAACACTTACACTCTGAGCACTGATGTAAAAATAGGAGCAAAGACACAAAGAAGGTCCGCAAAGAAACAAGAGAAATCCCAGTCAAATTAGCACTATTTAAATGAGCGTAAGGGGCAAAATAAAGGTTAATGAATTCGCAGAATCAGGCGTGTGTTTGATTTGTGCGCAACTGTGTGTGTTTCAGTACCTTCCAGCTGAAACGTAGGCTGGTCTGTGTGGCAGAGACAAGCTTCAGGTTGGACGGGTGTGTGTCGGGGGCAGCCTGCAAGGTTTGGATCAACCTGGAGGGGGCGCTCATAGGACTTGAGCCGACAATATTCACCTGCTGCATCTGGAACCTGGTGAGGAAAAATAAAAAGCACACACTTAAAACTGCTCTTCACGTCTTTTACGCAGTCATTACCTGCTTATTTGACATTAGGATAGCTAATTACTTTGTTGTTAAAAATGCTAAAAGAACCCAAACAAACCAGGTTCTCCCCACTATTTTATAACATCCATTTACCCATTTTCTTCTGTTTATACTGTCAGACTGTGGAAGTGACAATTTAGGGAGGGGAACCCAGACATCCCTCTCCACAGCTTCACACTCATGTCTTCCTCAGGGTCTCCTCTCAGTGGTACGTGACTGGGAAACCTTCAAATGGAGGCAATCAGGAAGCTTCTTATCAGGTGCCTAAACCACCTCAGCTGATCTTTATTGATGTGGAGGAGCAGCAGCTTTATTTTTAAAGCTGAGCCTGGCCACATTACACAGGAAGCTCATTTAGGCTGTTTGTATCCAGTGTCTCATTCCTTAGTTCAATATTCAAATCCCATTATAGACTAGTGTCTATTGACTCAAGTCCTTTTTTATCACAACAGACCAGAAGAAACAGTTCTGTTCACGCAGAGCAGGAAATCCAGGGCAGGTTTGGGCAATATGGCTGAAAAATGTATTACGATGTAAGTGTTTCTTATCAGTTGATATAAGTAATTATTGATTAGTTGTTTGTTTTACCTATCTAAAATAAGGACCAGGAGAAAAAAAGACTAATACCGTCAAACTGGTGACGTGACCTTTTCTCTTTTCGTCTAGAACCGTTTCACACATTTTCTTCTTTCACTCCTCGTTGTTCTTTTTTTTTCTATTTTTAAGCAGTTCTGAGGCACGGTGGTGAAATATATAACTGCTACTGTGCATGTTAATCTACAGGTTGGTGCTAGCTTATCAAATAGTGAGTTAGTTGATGCCATCAACCTTGCTTAGCTGGACCATGAGAGGCTGAGCAGCTAAAGCATTTCCTCTGCCTGCATCCCCTAGAAAGCTGTGTGATTCTAGATCAGAGTTCATTTAAATTATCAACAGTCTGTCGCACGCATTTTCTATTAATATGGTTCATGTGTCTGTCACCCTATTTCCTGTTAATGTCCCGTGCATGCGTGGGTTCTCTCCAGGTACTCCGGCTTCCTCCCACAAAACCAAAAACATGACTGTTAGGCAGGGGTGGGATGTAACAAAGTACAAGTACTTTGTTACTGTACTTAAGTACATTTTTCATGTATCTGTACTTTACTTAAGT
>JARVJO010000111.1:15625504-15657873 GCA_031762555.1 Cynodonichthys magdalenae | reverse complement strand
AGCTGGCCCAAGTGGCTGGGGAGAGGGAAGTCTGGGTCTCTCTGCTTAGGCTGCTGCCCCCACGACCCGACCCCGGACACGCGGAAGAAAACGGACGGATGGAAAATGGCTATAAGTGAGCTTTTTAATATATAATATATAGAAACTAATTTATATAAGTGTTAATTTAATAGCAAAAAATTGTTGCACCTTTAAAGGTATATTATATTATATTATATTCCTGGGTCAGATCCTGATGCTTGAAAAAGGAGGCAGTGAAAGCACAACAAAGCATCAGCCTCGCTACAAGTGGTTAGCTTAGCCTTGTTGCTAACCCAGTTCCTGGAAAATGATCGAGTGTAAACTCTTCCTCTGTCTTTGGTCTGCTGCTCTTCGTGTCTGATTGATCGAGTCAAAGTTCTTTTACTTTAAGTTTCTCCTGTTGTGTTCCCTTCTAATAAAGTTTTGTTAAGCGACTCAACTGAGTTGTTTTTAGCTGGATTTGTAAACATATATTTTCCATTTTTCTCCCTCTTGTCAGGGAGGGGGTCGGCGCCCCCTATGGGCCAGCCACCAGCGTTGGAGTCTCTAGTAGTTCAGAAAATATGAATTTAGTCTCTCTTGGTGCTGCGTAAATATCTTTATATTCTGTTTGTGTCATATTTTTCATCCTATTTAGTTTTATCAGATGGACAAATCTTTTGTTGCTGACATATTTTAATTAATTTAAAAATAAAAAGTCTTTGTTATATAGTTTCCTCTATCCTCTGTCATACTAAAATGGACCGCTCTGGAAGCTGGAGTGGGGTGCTTGAAGTGCCTCCTTTGGATTTAATGAAACAGCCTCAAAATTAGTTGGTTTGAGACTGAGAAAATGTGTCAAAGAGGGGCTTGTGGAGTTACAATAAAGCTCAAAATAAGTGAAATTTTTTTTATCCACTTAACTGAATTGAGTATATCTAACACAATTACTTCATGTTACCTTATTAAGTAAGTGAAAAAATTGCTTTAGATTTACTTAATTCAGTTGAGTAGAACCTGTTAACATAATATATTTAAGTAAATCCAATGCAAACATTTAGAAACATTTTTTTTGAGTGAAGGGGGAATTAAGACCAAAGCATTGCAGTTCCACTTTATATAGACACCAGCTGAATGTTTTAAATGTGAAAAGAAGAATTTAATGAATGACGTCTCCTTTAAGCAAAAAGTAGGTAAAGGTGGTAGCTGAAGTAAGCATCTCCAACAAAATTTCTCATGAACTAAAACTTTGGCATGGGCCACGATAAGCCTGCAATAAATGCTGTTACTGCATGTTGTATTTGAAATATCTGGGTCAAAACTAAGATTATAGGAGAATTTTTAAGATGTGAAAACCCCACCAACTTAAAAAACAAAAAGTTGTTTGCAAAAATGCAGCTACAACAACATTAACTAAAAAAAACTTACACATAATAAAGTTCAGATTTTGAGTGCTAATAATTATTTCCATTTCTATAGAAGTTGCTATTTGCGGGCTTGCTTCCATAAGAACTAACATGAATGATTCGTTAAAATAATAATGAATGGGCTTCTGGGAACACTATTAAGCCATGTCATGAATGAACGCGCGCTCGGATAAAGAGGAAGTAGGGCGCACCCCCATCGCTCCGCGCGCGCAGCTGCTTTTCCGCGTCGCGGCCACCAAGCGACAGTAGTGTTTCTCTCTGGGAGTGAAGTCGCTCGAGCTCTTCGGTTGTTTGGTCACATGCTGAAAAGGTTTTTGAAGTGAAGCTTCATCACCCGACAAAAAGTGAATGGCACGCGGGAGCAGGAGTGAGTCCGAGGCGAGCAGAGAGCAGGGTTCTACCAGGCTTCCAGAGAGAGAGAGAGGGAGAGAAAGAAGGAGAAAAAAGAAGAGTGGAAGAGAAAGGATGAAACCAGTGAGAGGTTATAGTTTAGAACCACCGGCGTCCACTTTGCTTTTTGGGACTCGCGGAGGGGCAGCGCGCGTGCAGGGTTGAATTTGGGCTCAGGTGGGGGTAAAAGTTCCGCAGCTGTGTACAATGGTTATAAATGAGTCTCACCTGAACAACTCGTCGTCGGCAGAGTCCACTGCGTTGAGCCGTCCGCCTTGGGTCACCACAACTTTGGGCTGTTTTCTTATCTTTACTATCGTGGTGGACATCCTGGGCAACCTGCTGGTTATCTTCTCCGTGTATCGCAACAAGAAGCTCCGGAATGCAGGTGAGAAAACGAAACGAAACAAAAATAAAACAAGATAAACATAAGCCATAAATGACATCTTTGCTATTTTTTTTTTTTTTTTTTTTTATCAGCTATATCAGTGTTTCCCAACCCTGGTCCTCGAGGCACACTGTCCTGCATGTTTTAGAAGTTTCCCTGCTTCAACACAGCTGATTTCAATTGATAACTGATTAACAGGCTTTTGTTGAACTGCAGTCATCTGAATCAGGTGTGTTAAAGCAGGGAAACTTTTAAAACATGCAGGACAGTGTGCCTTGAGGACCAGGGTTGGGAAACACTGAGCTATATGTTTAAGAAAACATTTCACAAGTCAGGCAACCTTTTATTGTCGGATCAGTTTAATGGTTCTTTTCTCATTAGTGATTAAACAATTAAGCCACGGTAGAGTCGCGTGCTCATAAGTTTAGAAAAGCTATAGCTACGTAACATTCCCTGTTCAGATTTATTTTAAGTAATCAACTTTATATGTTGTAGACATTTTAAGCATACTTTTAGTACATTTTTTTTATTTTCTGGAGGCAAAGCCTAAATATACACCAACTTTCTGGAGTCTGTTTTTGAACGTGATCAAATTTTTACTCTGCAGGAAGGTCAGTTTATCTGACGACAACAAAATATTACAACATCTGGCATGAAGAATAAATAAGTCGCCACTTTTGTTCTTTTAGTTGTTTAATTTTTTTATAAAATTATTAAATCACAGACTTACCACAAAACTTCAAAAATTCCAACCTTCTGGCATTAAGAAACAAAGAAAAAAAAAGTTAATTTTTTAGGTCAAGCGGAAGGAAAAAATGGAATCATTGTAATTTTGCAGTTTTTAAACAAACACCAACGCCATATTAAATCTGCTAATTATTCTGAATTAAAGAAAAACAAAACGACAACAACAACAAAAAATAAAACAAGAATGCTCACTCCTGGAATAGCTGTTGCACAAAGCAGGACATGAATTATGGCTGCAACATGAGAGATGTCACCAAAGGAAAGGATTATGGATTAAGAAGGCAAATCATCACAAAATAAAGCAAAATATAGTTCTTAAAAGGGTTGACCGCAGTCAGCTGTGTCTACCAGGTACAAACAAACAGGGAAGGTTGGGGAAAAAGGAAAGCATGAAAACACAAAGTTAGAAATGATTAGTGACACATCTGTAACAAGTTGTACAAAATAAATTAGATGTACATGCAGAAAAGTCAAATTAGATAATAGCACCTAAACAAAAATAAACAAGGTAATAGTGGGTTAAAGAAAAGCAATGGCTGGATGACTGTGTTATGTCAGGTAAAAACAGGTCAAGTCAATGAATACCAAGATCTGTAGTATAATTTTAGACACTTTTTTCCACAAGTTGACTGGATGTTTGGTGATAAGAAGTATCATACCATTGGGTAAAGGATATGAAAACCTTGAAGAAAGACTTATAAGGTCAACAGCATGGTCTACAAATAGTCCAGATCTCAGTCCATCCTAAAAACCTTTGGTGGAAATTGAAGAAAATACTCAAAGATGAGGCTCCAACCTGCAAAGCTGATTCAGCAGCAGCAATAAGAGCCAGCCTGCTGAAGAACACTGTTCGTTATTAGTTGGGTCCATGTCGTAGAGAATTCAAGCAGTGGTGGTGCAACAAAGTACTAACAGTGGTTTTCTCATGAGTCCAAATATATTTTTCCTCTACTTAAATGAAAAAAGCAATTGTGACTGACAAATATATCTTTGTTTTTTGTTTTTTATTGCCATAAGGCTGAAGTTTTGAAAATTATAGTTTTGTGGCATAGTTGATTTATTATGTAGAAAATTAAACAAATAAAAAGAAGCATCCTCTAAGTGAGATCATTCTACAAATCTTGCCAGGGGTTGTACACTTCATATCTTGTGTGGATGGATGGGCAGGGGTATAAATGTTATACATTTAGATATGAAGGTTTGTTATGCTTTTATATTGACTCATACTTTTACTGAAACAATGTAACAAATTTTGTTTACATCCATTTCTACATATTTTTCACTTCTTTTTAGTATTTTTGGTTTATTAATTTTTAGGTTTTAGCGTTCATAATTTTATGATTAATGTATTTTATACTTTTACACCTACCTCTAGTGTTTTCTCATGAAGAATACTGCAATTCTTTCATTTCATAAATAGTTTGATTTGATAGAAAAATGAAGATAACTAAAATAAAATGTTACAGGTTTTACAATATTGTGCAAAGCGCCCATAACTTTGCGAGGATCAGGAGTTGGGAAAGCACAAGAAACTACTACTTGTTTTTTTGTTCTTGTTCACCAGATAAAACAAACAGATTAAAACTTGTTTCTAACAGTGAAAAAAATGTTGCTTTTTATTTTGTAAATAAGACTGTAGTTAATTTGTGAAAGTATAAAACAATACAAAGGAGACACTTAATACCCTGCTTTGTGAAAGTGGTTCTGGTTGTTAGGAAGTCATTATGATGCAATGTTTTCTTTTTGTTTTGTTTTTTTATCGTGTCCTGTCCGGCAATGTGAAATTCAGAATTGATGTCTGAGTGTCCAAATAAAGCCCAACAATTATAATTTCCCAAGTGCAGCATAATGGCATTTCACCATGATGCTCCACTTGATAAATATTTAAACCTTTTATTATAAATTCTTTTGGGATTAATTTGTTATAACGGACACGGAGACGGAAAAAGTAAACAAAGAACACAAAAAAGTAGAAAAGTACAGAAAGAGATCAAAAGGGAAACGAAGATATGAGAAAAATGCTTTAAGAAAACACAAGACAACACAAGCAAATGGGTTTTTAAATAACCACTCAAGTATGTTTGGTTGTAATAATTCCAATCAAGGGGTTGTTTGTGATAAACCTTTACAGATTGTTGAACATTAGTTTTTAAATTACGATTGTCTATCGTGTAGAGAAGTCTGATTTTTGATGATCAAACTGAAATAAACTTGAGCCCAATTGATTTTGTTTTTTGTTAGTGACTATGAATACTAACCCTCCTGCTGCCCTTGGGTCAAAATGACCCCTGAGGTCTCAGTAAAACGGAGGCGTTAACACCAGGCCTGCGTGAGCTTCCTCAGGATCATGCTTTTGGAGCTCTGTCTCAACTTTCCATTTGTCTTTCCGAAGGCGTGCATGCCTGACCCAAGGCTCCTCTGATTTTCCCTTCAAAAATCCACTTGCAAATTGTGTGTGCATCGACAGACGTATCGACTGAAATAAAATCAGTTCTGGTTTACGCCTTAATCTCCATTTGTTTTACCCAATTTAGAAGCAATCCGACACCCCAGACAGTTGACTTCACCTGTGGAAAATTGAAAATTGCAGTGTATTTTAACAGTTTCATTTTTCCGCCCAACATAAATTTAATTTCCTTTTTAGATGAAAACACGTACGTCTCCTTTGCGGATAAACATTGGGCAGATTTTCAGGCATGTGTTACACATTAGAACCTGCACGTCAGTCTGACTTGAAGAGGCTGCATTAAATAGTGAGTAATGAAGTCTCCTGACTGGAGAACCTGGCAGGCAGCGTGGTCACATATTGCAGGTTGCAGCAGAACTTCTGTTGTCTCTGCATGACCAAACCCTCTGCTGGTGCATGAAATAACCAGCGATGGCGCAAGCCAGCAACCAACAACACATATGAGCAGCTCTGAGCTGCACGAGTGCACACAGTCAGGATTGTGAATTCATCTCATTGCCAAAAAAAAAACATAAATCTGCTGGTTCTGCAGCTGATAAAGGAATATCTAGTTCCATGATGAAGGTAAAATAAACCAAACCAACACTTATTGTCTTGGATGATATTTTGTCTGTTTGTTCAGAGTGAAATATTCGAAGCTGGATTATAGAACTCATTTATTGCTTTTCTGAGACGACACAATCTGAGAGCTGGGTGTGATTCGATGACTATGGATTTCACAAGGCAGAATATTTCTTTATTTTTGTAGTCTTTGGTAGAAAATGTCAAGTTTTTTCTTTTCCTCGCCACATTTGCTCACACGAGCACAAACAGAGTCAGTAAACACACGAACAGAAAAACCAAGAGGCGGAGTACTTGTCATGTCTGTTAAAGAATAAAACAAGGTGCCATTTAAAGTCTGCAGGCAATTTATTTAATGAACCGTGGTTGTCGGGTTAGACCCTTTTAAGAACTGTCATGTTTTTTCCTGTCAGTATCATCTGCACTTTAACACAGTTTTAAGCTTTTATTGTCTGGTACAGGTGAGCCAGTGCTAGATATGAACTTCTTTCAAATTTTAATCAGGTATTTGCCAAATTTATGTTCCCAGATGGTCATAAGATCAGCCCTCAGACTTCACCCTGACACACATGTGTCAGTGTGGTGGATGTGCACTTTCATCTGGCCTCTGCCAGCATTTGCTATGAAATATTAACTCAATGAAGATTGCTTTCAAACTGGCAAATAATTATCTCTATTAATCAGTCTGCTAATACCACGACTTTCCACTTGTGGTTGTTTCGGCTATCCTAAACCAGTTCAGCCATTCCGCTACCAAAACTCAAAACTAGCCCATCTAAATTGTTCAAAGACACTAACATGACCTTTCTTCCTCATTATGATGCCTATTTCAGACTTGATTAGATTGTCCACCACTATTTGTGCTTGCAAATAATGATAAAAACACAAATAACCATGTAAATATAAAAGTCACAAGACAACATCTAAATTACATTTCCACAGATGCTCATTACAATAGATTAGATTTTACTGTCATTTTAAACTGGCATCAAAAAGTTGTAGCCAACAAAGTGGTTGCATTATTGTGACATTGTTTTACGCTCGACATTCTTAACAAAGTTCAGTGACTCAGCCACTCAAAGTGCGTCTGTGTGTCCTTAGATCTGCTTATTGTAGCAGGGCTGTGTGTTTTCAAGCGTAATGCAGTGTTTATTTTCTCACAGCGTTGCATGACTTGGCTGTTTGCCAGCACACTAATATTTCACCTCCCGTATTAGTTACAGTTATTAATGGTAATGAATATTTAGCAGAATTATTGTCGCATTAGTTGGTTATTTACATGTGATTCTAATAGAAATTAATGTTTCAGCTTTAGCTTCATTGTGACTCAGTGAACGGAAATTGGTGGAGCTCAACAGAGAGAAAGTTATGAAATGAAAACAAATCCACATCTGTGGCTGTTATACAGTAGTTGTTGATTTCACAGCTTCCTGTTTTTATTTTCAGAGACTGATACTGTGAGAAACTGTAAGCCTTTGTTCCAAGCCTTTCTTCAGGGGTCTTCATCTGTATCAGGATCTATATTTATTGCTGTGATTCAAAGAAGAAAATTTTAGGCTGAATTTGTTTTTCATTGAATTTTCTTGTTAAGACATAATAAGGGTGGCAAGTCCTTTTTTCACTGAAATGCCAAACCTACATTTATCTTAACCTTTTTTTAATATTGCACTATAATTTTCTCAGCTTCAAACTAAGTACACCACTTTCTGTTAAAAAAACTGTTTACTACCTGTTATTTGTAAAAAAAAACAACACATCCTCTGGCACAGAGGTGCAAAATCACTGATGGGTAAAGTACTGATTTTAAAGTTTTATTGCTACTGAGAAGAAGAAAAAGTGGGCTTAGTAAGGTTACTTAATGTATTCTCTGCGAACAGGATCAGTTACAGTATCAAGTGGCTGTATCATGTGCTTCTGCTTTTGATGACAAGGAAGCTTCTTTGCAAACCCTGCAGAACTCTACATGGCTCACACAGCTCTAGTTTCACAATAATGAAGGGACAGGAACTATTAATGCATAATCTGAGTTTAAACCTGGGGCAGTTTGTACAGTGCCTATAAAAGTAAATTCTGTTGTTGATGATTTATGCATTTATCACTGTCATAAATCAATTATAGTCAATTGACCTTCAAAAATATTTAAAAAAGGCTTCAATGTCAAAGTGAAATCAAATCTATCAACAGGTCTAATTAAATAAAAATATGTAATGGGAAAAAACGAGACTATCCTGATTTATTTCATCAGAGAAAAAAGTTTGAAAAGTACAAGTTGAGATGGATACAAAAGGCCCTAAAAATCCTCAGGAGTTCTGTTCAATCCATCATCAAGAAATGGAAGGAATATGTGATGTGTAAATCTACACAAGCTGTCTGTCCTCATATAAATGGTGAGAGACCACCAAGACAATTGTGAGTTCTCTGAAGGTGTTACAAGTTTCAGCTGGTAAGATGGTAAGAGTTCTTTATTAGTCTGAGCTGTATGGGAGAGTGTAAAGTAAAAGACAATGTGAAAAACTTAATAAATCTCAACAAATGTTTACTAATCTCTTGTTGGGATTTAATGAGCTTTCTTCATTTAAAATTAGTGTCTTTGGTTCTAACAGAGCAACTGGGGAAGTTTATAGTTGGATTTTATTTTTTTTTATTTCATCCACCGACTTGTACTTTTCAATTTTGTTTTCTGTTTTGTGTATAGGACAGTTTATATTGACCATGACTGATTTATAAAAGCATAAAACATCCAAGGGGGAGAATACTTTTTTTAATGAGCACTATATTTATTTTGAACATAATACTCCTATATAATTATTTCCTCCGAATTCATTCATCAAAGCTCAAATTGTTTGTTTTATAAGCTAAAACCCAAGAGAACAAATACATTTTCACCTAACTTCTTAATGATAAAATATTTAAAAATTAAATGTTGGTTTTAAAGTTTTTTGTGATACTTAATACTCCTTTGATGTCTGACCTTCAGCATTTGATCTGCTGAAAAGAAAACTCTTCTGTTTTTTTTTTTCTGTGCGAGGGCTACAGTTAAGACTATTGCACACGACTTGTGCTTTGCGTTTGCAGTATTACATCACACCTTTGCATAAGCAGGAAAAGGCGACGCTGATCAGTGAGATAGGATTTAAGAACGGTAACACTAAATGTGCATACATCATTTCCTGTAAGTCTCTTATCTTATAGCAGGGGAAAGGACCGTTTATGCTGCTAATGAAGTCACTACCACAGCGTTTAGGGGTTGACCCTGTATGATTTTATGACACAATCATCTGCTGTAGATTTACATCTGATTATTTTCTGTACACTTCGTTAACTCTGTCAGGTGGTTTAATGAAAAATGTTATGTCAAACAAATGTGCAAAAAAATATATGAATAATTTGATTAGAAGCTGTGAGTAAGAACCTAACCCACTCCCTTACTGGACTGGGGTACAACTGGTTCCTGCATCGGATTCAATCCCTAACTAATATTTATTACTTTCACTGACGGGATGAAATTAAATTGGGGGCTTGATTTGGTCTGAGGACTACCAATTGACAGTCGCTGTCTTGGCGGTTCTTGCTTTAAATCTATAGGCAGGAGATTTCTGAAGTTTCTACATTATGAATGAAGCACTTTCAGCTCTATGTCAAGGGTAGGCAGAGTTTAAGTGGTTGTTAGATTTAGACCAGAGGTGCCCAAAATGGGTCCCACGGGCCACAATTGGCCCACCAAGCCATTTGATTTGGCCCACCAGCAGTTGCCATGATTACTAGGTTGCAATCTCCTGTTGTTAGATTAGATTTAAGTACACTTGTAGATTTGCACACATACTCATATTTGATCAATTTATGAAATATCCTAGGAACCGTTGCTGCCCAACCATACATCAAACTTTTTTTAAGTGCATGGCGCCAAAAAAAAAAAAAAAAAACAAACATGGGCCATCGCACTGGCAGCTATCACAAAAAATAAAAGGAATTTACTTAAAAAGTACTTACATTTCATGTATTATTTTATTGTATTTAGTTCGCAACCCTCTGATAGATTTTAATTTTGGCCCTCTCAGGAAAAAAGTTTGGACACCCCTGATTTAGACATTGTAAGCGCGTCAGTGAGTGGATAAAACACAAGTTGGAAAGTGATTGCGCATGTCCTCACACCCTGGACAGATCACAGGTCCACCACAGGGACACAGAGAGACAAATGAGACAACCGTCAATCTCTTATTCACACTTAGGGACAATTTAGAGTTGCCAATTAGCCTAACATGCATGTTTTTGGTCTATAGGAGGAAACCAGAGCACTCCAGAGAAAACCTATACGTGCACAGAGAGCTGCATATTTCACGCAGCTTATTTCGAATTTTTTATTTTGATACCCTGAGAAACCTATTTTACGGTGACACAAACGTTCTTTTCGGTCCTGTTTATCTGTTGATTGGCTCCCATGTGTCCTTTTCTGTTTACAGTTCTTGAAGAGATGTGTCCCGGTGCAGAAATCAGAGTTTCTCCGTGGGTTTGCCAGTGTCTGCCATGATGACTGTGATAAATATCAGAGTAGCACAGTGTGGTGGAGCAGCTTAACATTACACGAACAGCAATAAGAAGGCTCATGGGGTGAAAAGCACACACTAATTGGGGACCCAGAGCAGCGAGAAGGGCATGACTTTGCAATTAATTAATAGTTTGCCCGAGCTGAATAATTGAACATAGTGTTAGAGGATAAGGATCTTTTTTTATTTTTTTTGTACTCATAACTCTCAACTCCCTACCATAGAATAATGTCTCGACTGTCGGCCAAAGCTTGAGGAAAAGCAGAGTGCCTGGTGGTGTACCCAGATAATTTACTCTCAACATAAGCTGTTTCTTTTGCTGCTCCTGCTCACTCTTAAGTTTTCATTAATTACATCCTGAAGATCTACTTTGAAAAACATTTGCTATCAAGAGACTTTCTGGCTTCTATAAGGGATTAAAACTCAAACATTTGATTTAATCACCTGGAGAACTGATTAGGTTGCATATTTATGTGTGGATGCAGAAAATGTATGAATGAATGGCAAATATATTTGTTTAGCATATTTAAAACAAAAGTTGACCAAAATGATTAATAATTCAACCCAATTCGAAAAATAAAATCCAGGATAAAACCTTTTAAATATCTATAAAGGTCTCATTATCTACTTGAGTCAAATGCTAAAGAAAAAAAGATGGGTCATGAGCAGAGATTTTAACTTTTCTCCAGAATTGGGGCATTCGCCACAAAAGCTTAAACTTTTTAAAAATGTATTTTAATCTGGATCTTGGAACTCACAAGAAAAGAAATGTCTGACCGGAGTGATGTTGCAGGTGTGTGAATGTTACGATCCCTTAAACAAGAGGAGACTTGACCTTTTAAACATTTAAAAGTTAGCAATAAAATTTTAACATCAACTCAGCCAGGAAGCCAGTAGAGAGATGTCAAGATCTGAGTTATGAATTTATACGTTTATAGAGAACACTGCTGCATTCCAACATAAGCAAAAAGCAACATAAGCTGTTTATATGTGATAGGCGTAAATAACTTTAAAACTTTGACCAGGAGAAAAAGCTTGATTGAGGCAATAAGTAAACTGTAAAATGTTTAGTTTTTTATTATTGATGTTTCTGTTTTGTTGCTACTTTTAGTTCTGTGATAGTCGACATAAAAGCCCTGGTGTCGTACAACTCAGGCAAACTAGATACAAGATACAAAAGCTTATTGTTTTTTTAGTTCTATACACTGAATTGTCCATTATTAGCATTTTATAACTTTCAAAAACAAATATTAGGACTGAAAGTCCTGTTAATAAAATAAAAATTCTGGTTCTTGTCTGGATTATTGAAGTATTGGCAGGCGTCACATTATTCAGCTGCATTCAGGTGACTTTTTCAGGGACATCTGAGAAAAGAACTGACTCAGGGTTTCTTCATTTAATTATGTATGCTGTAAAATTCAACTTTTTGAATATTTAACAATGATTTAACTTAAAACTTAAAGTAAATTAAATTATAATTTAAGCAGTTTTATGTCTGTCTAAAGAAAAAAAACAGTTGTTTAGCTTAGAACCTTCTTTATTTGGTTCAAGCATATTGGAAGTCACAAATCTTCAGGTTTGATACTGAGCAAAAATGCAACTAAACCCTCAATAACTGCAGTTCCATCATGTGCAACAAGTAAAGTGACAGTCTTTGTATTAGAAGGATCAAGTTGTTCTATCTAAAACAGAAACTGGCTACAGAGAGACTTTTGTGTACATTCTGCTTGTTCTGGTATCTGGATGTATTTATGTTTGTTTTAATAGTGAGTTTAAGAAAGTGGTTGTGAAAAAAACAGGAGTCAGATGTTTTTATTTATACAAGCTTTTATCACTTTTGTCTAAATATTGAACTGATTCTTACTTTTTATAAAGACTTCATGTGTTTTTCTACTTATTAGAATGAAAGCTTTTAATAAAGTTGAGGCTTAGCTAACATTGACAATAAGCCCTAAATCTGAGTTTATTGTATTCAGCCTGGCAAAGATATGGTCAGGAACTGCTCATGTTGACAGTTTTATGGAAGTGTTTGAATGTTTTTTGCAACTCAAAATACTACAAACTGCTCTTAGAAGTGAAAGAAGACAAAAAATGTATAACTTCAGAGGATTGTGAACATTTGTAAAAAATTCTGTGTGCACTTTACACCATATTCAGTGTTTTTTAATTTCCGTGCATGACTCACATTCCTGAGGCTTGAGTTTGGAACATGTTCAAAAGATTTGTGCAACAAATTGTCTTTCAAAATGGTCATAGTGGAAGTCTCAAACCCACCTGAAACCTGTCTCTCAGGCCAGTGAATCAGTTGCTCCTGAGTATCACAGACTAAGAATAAGCTCAGAGAGGGCCGTGCTTTTGTTCCTACAAGTCCTAAAATATGGAATGATCTCCCTTATATACAGTACATTAAACTGACCTTTTCTGTCTCCTAAATGCCTTTAAAACTCAACATCTTGGCTTTTGACAATGTGTGAAGTTTATTTTATGTTTTCTTAATTAAGAAAATTGGTCTTAATAGATTTGTCTTTTAAATCAATTTTATATTGAGTGACTGCTATCATGTCCTTTATTGTCTGTTATTCTGTTGAGCCTTTTGTACAGTTTAGTTGTTTTTTTTAACTGCTTCATTAATAAAACTGGATTAGATTGGACAATTCTTTATCTACAAAACCTTGTGGGTGGCTGTGGTGGAGTGGTTAGGGGCGTCGTCCTGGAACCAGAAGGTTGCCGGTTTGATCCCCACTTCCAGCTGGCTCAGTCGTTGTGTCCTTGGGCAAGACACTTCACCCTCCTTGCCTACTGATGGTGGTCAGAAGGTCTGGTGGCACCAGTGCATGGCAGCCCCACCTCTGTCAGTGTGCCCCAGGGTAACTGTGGCTACAATGTAGCTTACCACCATCAGTGTGTGAATGTCTGTAAGTGTAAAGCGCTTAGGGGTCAGGAGGGACTTGATAAAGTGCTAGAGGTCAGTCCATTTACCTTTTTTTTTTTGTTTTGTTTTACCACCTTACCTGGTACAGATAGCTCTTTCAAAGACCTTCATTCAAGAAAAAAGTTATTTTGAACAATGTGATAAAAAGCTAGTCTGAGCAAGGTCATAACCAAAGTGGAATGTTGTTCTATTAAAACAACTCCAAGTTAATAATGATAGCTGTTCATGTAAATTACTTAGACCTTTACAATACTGTCACTTTTGCACTTTATATATATGTATATAGTGACTACCAGCTGCATACCCTGGGCCACTTCGGCTGAAAATTCAGACATTTCTGTAAGAATAACCTTGTAATGCAAAACTGAAAGCATTGTAAAAATTTATAAAATATCCACATGTTGTATTCTTGGCTCTGCTCAGACTGGCCGTTATTTTCAGAGTTGTAGTCGCTACTTATCATCTTTTTCAAACAAAACTATAAGTTTTAATTTTCCACGACAATGTTTCAAAAGATATGAACTTTAGGCATTTTAGAATTTGGTTAAACAAAAAAGTCAAATGTAATCAGGTTATGTGCAAACTATGTAATATTTCTCATAATTGCTTTCAATTGGTAGACCAATAAAATGGTCTATTACAGTTTAACAAGGTTTGTATTTTATGTTTGAGTGGAAATAATTTTCTCACAAGTGTATAAAACATTTAAACTTGTCTGAGCTCAAATCCATTTATTTCTGAAGCCTAAACCTTGCAGGACTCCATGACTTCATTCATTAAATTTAAAGGAATATTAGAAAGCAAAGAGCTGCTTGCTATAATCTGTTCTGTTTGCATAAGCTGCATTTGCCTTATTGGAATCTTTTGGGTTATTTGTTGGGAAACATCAGTTTTTTTTTAGGCGCACATCTCAGAATCCTCTGCTATTTAATGCTCATCTTTCCCCTCTTTCCAAGCATTACACATCTTCATGCAACCAACATTTTATTCCTTATTTTTTCCTTCTCACTTAAATTTGACCTTCCAGGCTTCATGTTTCATGACAACCTGTCTGTTTGTATCACTTTGATCCAACACCCCCACTGTTCTCTTAGGATTTTATGTTGTCGGGCTGCATACCTGTGGAGGAATTCTGCCAATAGCTCTCTGCATCAAACCAGTCAAGCAACGAGTTGGGTTTTGCACAAACCCTGTGGATTCCAGATTACAAAATGGCCCAGTGAACAAAATGATTTAAAGCTGTTTATTAGTGTGAAACAATGACCAGCTTCACAGGCTCCAGTTTAATAGGAGCAAGTGTTCAGCATCCATTGGCGACCCCCCAGCTGTTTTCTGTTCACGTTTACAGAAAAGAGGGGGTTTGCCATCGTTTACATTTCCTACACTACTCCAGCGGCACCCCCTCCCCCCATCACGTTTGCTTGTGCTATTTTGAATCATTTATAATATTATAAAGTGAAAACTTCTCTCTGCTTGATGGAAGCTTTAGATAATTTGCACAGGGAGCTTAAGGCAGTGAGATCAAGTAAAGCCTAATGCTTATCCAAGGGGAAAGATGCACAACACGCTGTAAAGAGCTTACCGTTGAGTTTTAACCGTTTATTTCTTGAGGTTGACTTTTGGAGTCAGGGATGCAAACCCATTTAGGTCCCATTGGAGAGAATCAGAACAGATCATCTGCCTTTAAGGTGCCCTTGAATGAAACATTTGTTCTGCGTTTGCTGGTTGACAGAGGAAGACTTTGGTTGGACTCAGCAGCTTCCAGCTGCGAATGTGTCAGACCTGATGAGTGTAAGAGCAGAGCAACAGTGATGAAATAAATAGAAAAGAATGTAAAGACTCCGTCTTTACCCTTGTGTTTAATTAATAAAAGATGAAATGCTCGATCTGATGTGCCAATTATGACAAACATCTCATTTCCACTATAATTTTTTCAATATGGTCTAAAATAAAATGCCACTGAACTAACAAGCAAACGGCTCAATCAGGAAGCCTCAGCAGTATTCCCAAGCCAGTTTGATGATTCATATTACAAGCATGTAATGATGATTATTACGGCAGACACATGAATGCCATTTGATGTAGCCTTGTGAACGCCGGCTCATGCAGACTTATCAGACCACTCATGCTTCTGCAAAGTAGTTTATCACACTACACTTACTCGGGTATACACACTTCAAATGAGTGCACCATTAAAAAAATAACAATTTATGGAAATGTACAGTGAAGACACGGGGGCATTACATTCATGAGGTCAGATGGGCATGCCTTCTGCATAAAATAGTCAAACTGTTCAGGCACAGCTAGGTCCAAAATTAGGGGAAATAAATTGTAGTATGTTACTGTCACCTAATTTTGGTACAAACGTGTCACTGTTACAATGTGATCTCTGCCAGGACTCATTTGCTGTGTTTCCATCAACTTTTTTAAATTCGCATTTTGAAGTATTGCATCAGAAAAGGTGAATGGAAACGGCCTGATTTGAAAAAACTTCCTCTAATGCGCAAAAAAGTTTATACCCTCGTTTGAGGGGGTTTTGGGGTTTTTCAAAAAAAGAGTTAATGCACAAAAGGAGAGATGGAAACACATTTGTTGAATAAGTTCTAACGTAGCGAACATTTACCTCACATGTTGATCAGCTGTTCCTGCTGTCTGTCTGGTACCAGTACCAGAGCGACTGCAGCTGGACCCTCCTCCCGCTGTCAGCATCTCCTGTTATTCTCGTAACATGAAGAGAATTGCATTTCTTTTTCTACGTCTCCAGACAGCAATAACATTGCCAAAACTAGTTGGTATGACAGAATAAGTACAACTTTCTGGATAGTAGCAACACATTCCTTGCAACTTCTACTTCCTGTTTACTACAGACATGCATCTGACGTAATTACACTTTGGTTGATTCGCTTCAAGCCAGTTGATGGAAACATGTCTGATTCGCATTTCTTCTGTTTTTCCTTTTTGTGAAATTTAAAAAAAATTGCTCAAAATTGTAATTAAAGTTGGATGGAAACACAGCTACTGAGAGCAGTTAGTGCAACTTCCTGCAAGAGGGGTCAAAAATTTTTCAAAGGCACATGAACAAATACACAATTTTTTCTTGAACCTGATATCTGAGGAACATAATCCTTTTTGACAATTTTCACATGACAAATGTATTTCTCTTTCTCTCTTAAACACACACAAACACTGTTATTGTAGTCGTCATCATCAAGACATAGATCCCACATTTTTAATTAACATCACGACTCACAAATTGTAAATACTTTCAGGAAACTCAAGCATACAGGAGATCTACAAATACATTGGTGATTTTATTTATTAAAAATGGCATGTTATAAAATGTGTCGTTACAAAAAGACAAACTAATTATTATGTGACAGATGTTTACTCTGCATTCCTCATTTACCCTAGTCGCCCGCACTGTCACTTATAAATTAACTGTGGTGGCACCTGAGGTGGCTAATCAGGTTTCAGAGCCTTAAGTTCCACCACGGTAACCCCTCCAGACTCTGCCCCTGACTGAGTAATGGAGAGTGAAACTTAAAATTAAAAGAATCAATTATCAAGTTTGTTTTAAAGTCAAATTGGTTTCTCTATAGCCTCCCCCATCTGAATTCTCCCTGCTTAACTAAATTAAAAGGTCTTGATGGGGAGGTATTATGTATTTTCCAGGCACATCGTTCAATTCTATACCACAATCAAGTAACTGTTTCCTTCAGCTTTTAAGAAAAATCTGTATATATAAAAAATAAATTTGACTTTGCATCATAGCGTATCTAAACACCTTCAAATTGGCCGCTGTCTCTTAAAGAACATTCTACCATTTTTGACACTCCAATCCAGCATGTTTTCAAACAGTGCTTCAGGGGAGGGGTCCTCTGAGGTGGGAGCTCGGCTGCAGACTGAGCTTTAGGGAGGAGCTAGGTACAAGGTGCTTTGTACCAGCAAGTGTTTAGGCAGCTTCACATGGCTGCAGGAGATTCAAGGATTTCTCAAACATGCATGAATGAGTCAAAGCAACACTCTGGTTATGTTTTTGATGGGGAAATCACATATATAAGTTATTAATAAAATATAAAGGTCAAAGTTAATTTTTCATAATAACACTCCCCCTTTAAACTTGTATGTACGACATGTAAAACCCAAACAACTCTTGGGGACGTTTTTCATATAAACCAGCGTAGGAAAAAAAATCTGTTTTCTGTAACAATTATGAAGACACAGTGTGTTCTCCATTTACAAAAGCTCTGTTCAACTGATTTAAATATAGTAATACTGCAGCTGATGATGAACAAGCTTTTGACTTGCTTTAAAAAGTAGAAGACACAATGTTACATCAGCTACAGCTTGTGCACTCCTACATTAAATCTAAAATGACTGTAATTTGGAAACAGCACGTTAATGATCAGAAATATAGTTTCTTATAAGAGAAAATAGCCTGACTTGAAGTCTTTTTGGTTACATTACAAGTGTTTTTATTTATTTATTTATAATCAGTGAAAGAAGTTTATGTTTACCCCACTTATGTCAGCAAAAACAGCTGCTGCTACGCTTGTTCACACTTGGCTTGCTTGTCCTACAACCAGCAGTAGATAAAAGATGATGAGCGCACTTTATGCTTTTGCTTTGTTGTTTTATTCATTTTTATACATTTATTTCACTTGCAAAACTTACTTACAGTTGGATGTCTTTACTTATTGAACTGTTAATAATTTTATTGTCATGGTAAATTCCAGCTTGATCAGAAAACTTTCATAAATCCATTTTACATTTGACTCTTACAGTCTGGTTTAAACTTGAAGTGTGTGTGGGTGATAATCGAACCATCAATCTGCAAGTCTAAATAAAACACTCACCCATTTAATCAGTCTAATCAAGACAAACATTGTACTTAATATCTGTAGCAAAATTTTTGATCATTTCTATAATGGAGTATCAGCTTCTAATTCATTAAATGCATTATGTAAACATCTCGGAGTCACTTTATTGTCTGGTTGTGGTTTCATGTCGCGGATTCTTTCAATTTGTTTTACCTGTGGAATTTCTGAGTCCTGACCTCTGAACCAACATCTTCTAATATTACAGAGAAAGTAAGAAGGTGTGTGCTAATCCTCAACAGGCCAACCATGACACGTAGTTTTGTGGCCCATCAAGTTTCTGAAGTAATTATCTGAGTCTGCCACATCCCTCTAATGAGCAGGAGGTTAGTTAGTTAGTGAGACATTTTTTTTTCAGCACAGTATGCTTCCTTTTAAAAACATGCTCCCCATGATTATTGTCTAAATAAGTGTATTTTGTCACACTACGGACCCAGTCGCACATCATTTGGGTTTGCTCCAGCGTACTTTGGGTGTTGTCCAAAAGCAATAAAGAATTAAGCAGCAGGAAGTTGGAGGTTCACGTTGTGCAGATCAGTAAGAGCGTCATTTTCTCCAAGAATATGAGAAAAGAAATCTGTGGCATGCAGGTTTATGAAGAAGTAATGTGATAATATTTCATGAACAATATTGTACTTTGATAACACTGGAGATTTGTGTGGATGTATGTATGAATGATAGAATTACTAAGGGATATTTCTTATTAGATGAATCTTTGCGAGCGCTATAGCGAGTGGAATTTCTCATGAATTTTAATTTTGAAATTGGATGATCCAGATCTGGAGGCTTTTTGCTGTGGTTGTGTTTCACAGATTAAAGGGTTCAGTAGTCTCACTGAAGCAATCATTTGCAATAAATCACTGATTACATAAAGCATAGTGACAGATTTTATTTTCTCTTTTGAAGAAATAAATCTGTACACTTGTGGAGCTCAACCTGTTGCTGTTTAATAACACCACATGCAGGGTTTCAGCTCTAGTAATTGTGATTTTGCTGATGGCAGTGAGTCTAGTAAGTAAAAGGCAATTATAGATTCATTTTAGATATTCCTTTTTTTGTTGAAAAGTTGGTTCTAGATGCCTTTTAGAGTTCTGTTTCATAATACACATATGAGCCTGTGTATTGCATAAAAAAGACAAAACACCAGAACACTGCTCCCGGTGGGGAAAAAAAATCTTGTGGCTATAATTCCTCTCTTCACCATCTGTGTCGCAGTTTCCTGTCTCCAAAATGAGCGTACGCTTGGGTCAGAGCTGGCGTGAGGGACCGCACATTTTTACAAGTTTGGATTTTGTAAATCACAACCTTTGTGTGAAAAGTGGCGTACGCAAATTTCTGGGCTTGTTTTGTGCGTACGCAAGCTTTATAAATCCGACTCCAGGTCAGTCTGTAACTTTTTTTACGTACGTAGATTTCGTAAACTTCCATAGGCTCTGTGAGTTGGTGCGTGTGGTATCATTATATTGGTCTAAAATGATCTCCAGAAATTATTGTTTATCGCAATCATTTCTGTGACAATTTAATGCCCAGCAAATTTTATTAATGTAACAGGCCTAAATATCCATCAGAAAAGAGTTTGAAATGGTAATTCATCAGCATACACACTTGTTTTCTGTAAATATTCTGAAAGGTTACTTGCTTTATTCCCTTATCATTTTCTGGATTTCTTTGCTATTCATCAAAAATCCACAAGATCCCAGATTAACTTTAATCTTGCACAAGCAGTTCCTCTGAATCTTCATCCAGAAAACATCCGGACTGTATTGCAAAACAGCTGGAAAAATTCAGATAAACGATAAAGCTGGAATCAGGAAATTTGCAAAAAGTTTGAGGTAAAGTTTATGTAAAAATAAATAAAAAAATCATCTGAACTACATTTTATATAACCATATTTATGCTTTTGATCATTTAGAAATATTTAATGTGTTTTCACCCACAGTAATTTGTGATATATGAAAGTTACATGACCTGGTGGATCGAGATTTGTTGCCAATGAAGCCACAAACTGAGAGGAAGGGTTTACCAGAGGTTGAAAGCCTTTTTTTTTAAAGCTGAAAGATTTTATAGCCGTGTGTCTAATTGTAATAAAAACAGAAAATGATAAATGCTCCTTCTCTTTTTGGCTTGTGATGAAAATGAAAGTGAAAATTTGCAATGAAATTAGATTTCAAAGAGGGTGGCAACAGTTGCTGTTGCTTTATTCACTGCATGGAATTAAATAAAGTATCAACAGGTCAAACACAAGTAATTTATCATTCATCCACTGCGTGTGTCCGTTAATTCTACATAAACTAAATCATCCTGTCAAACAAATTACGAGCCTGCAATGCAATTTCAGTCCAGGTGTGTGTGTGTGTGTGTGTTTGGGGGGGGTCAATTCCTGTCAGGACTAATTTCAGGATCAAACTAAGGACGTTTTTGCAAAGTGGGTCATTTTGACAAGTCCTCCCTCCTGTGGAGTTGAGGGTCAAGGGGAGGATTAATGACTAAAGAATTAACCTGTGGCCTTGTGCATATGTGCCTCTGTTTACATAATAAGTTGAGTACCAATGCAGAAATGTATCCAAATGTTAACCCTTGTTTTAACTACTTGCTTTGTGATGTCATTGTTGTAAGTTATATTTTTGTGTGAAACTAAAAGAGAGGGATTGTATGACAAGCATGGGTGTGTGATTGACATGTCTCTCCCTGCAGCTCTGTGTTTAATCATGATGCCTCTTCTGTGTGTATTTACTTTCTAGTAGAATGAACTTCCTTACACTCTTGGATGCAGCTTCCTTGTGCGCTTATTTCACTATGCAAACACATTTTTAATCTTTTTTTGTCAAAAATATGATGGAAGTGTCTGCTCAGCAGAGGGACTGAGTGACATATAAATGTGTGGAAAAAAATACTCTTAAATGAAAAATAAAAAAAAAGATGGATTTTCAATATAGGGATTAGGATAAATGCAACATTCAGGCTGCTCCATGTGTAATTTCTAAACCTTTCATTCAAGTCAGTAAATATGAAATAAAATGCTGTCCATCTCACAGACTTAGTGACACTAAGAAGGAAAAAAAATGATAAGCTGTTAACCACAGTAATAAAATGCATCTCATCTGTTAAAAGCCATCATGTTTGTGTTATATTCTCTGTAAGTCTGAAAGCAAGGTCAAAGGGTGACACCATAACTTAAGAAGGAAAAAAAATCCCAGCTATGCCTTAACCGGATTACATCAAGATATTAGAAGTCAACAGGGGTCAGGCAGAATGATGGAAATAACCACCACACATAATGATATGGGATCAGTGGCTGAGACTGTAATATGACCTCAATTTGCTGTGGGAAGTAAAGACATACAAAAACACACAAAAGACGGTTAGCGTCAGGAAAGTTACAGAAATATTTACATTAAAATTTCATTGAGTGTTTTTTGTTTTTTTTTCCCAGGATGCATTTTGAATCAGCAATATGTTCTGTGGAGTTTCAGTAGAAACTTTAGCTCAAGTTATTGGAGTGACACTGAGATGTCAACCGGAACATATCAGTTTATTTATCAGTAAAAGTGCACAACTTCAAAATTATACATCCTGGCAAGTCGGCTCTGTTTTTTTTTATTTTTTTTTTATATTTCCATCAATCTCTGAAAACCTTCATTTGTTTCCTGCAGTGTGACTTCTAAATATTTAGATGTTTGTGCTGAAACGCCAACACTTGATGGTATCCAGCATCAGAGATCTATGGCTTTTGGGTAATTGCTAACAAAAATATACTCTTTGGTTTCTGAAGCTGCAAATGCTTCACACCAAACACAATGAACCCTGAAACTGTGCTGTAGCTGTTTTTAAGAATGTAGAGCAAACTGCAGCTGTGCAGCATGATTAGCTCTTGCACTTGTGAAAGTACTTCCACATTTGCGTTAAAGTACTTTAACTATTAAAAGAACAGCTAGAACTCAGGATGGAATTATTTACCAGTTTTTACATGTTTAAGTCTCTCACAATGTTGCTCTGTGAATGTGGACGTCTTCACTAAACTAATGAAACTCCATTTCTGTTTCAGTGAATTAGTTTGATAATCACAGAATTCATTCATTAAATATATAAAATTTCAAAATCTAACTTTCCAATAAAAAAACTATTTTTATTGTAATTGTCCGATACCTTCAGTAACCTTGAAGCATCATGAGTGTGCTCGTTTCATAATGAGCAGTTGTAGCTCCTCATTAAATACATACTTTCTAGGGACCTAAATGACATAAATGGGATCAATCCAATCTTCTGACGGGATCAAGCTGCTTTGTAATTGCAAATGGGAATCAAGCCACCCTGTAATTGGTTGCTTTATGCATGTGTGTGTATGTATGAGAGTGACTGGATGATAAATGTCTAGAAGAAGCTTTGTGTCAGTGTGAAGGCTGGTGCTATACATATTACACTCAGTATTTTATCCTTTATTTTAGAATTTTGCCATTTTAGCCAATTTTTTTATTAAGGATAAATGGCAAAGATTGTCAAAGGTATGGTTGGGTTAAATTGCTGTATAATACCTTGTAACTTCACCATCAAACAGCATTTGGTTTCAGTTTTCAATACGTTTAATCGATCAAAAAATTTCATTTGGAGGCGTCTTTCATGGCACTCAAGGACATCGTAGAATTTTGTTGCAAAATCGTTTGACATTACACCTAAATCTAACAAATCTGTCAAACTCTGCAGAAGCTCAATAATTGTTTCAAACAGGTGTGTTAAAGCACATAAACATTGAAACATTACAGGATAATGTGTTCCAAAGACCAGGGTTGAGAAACACTGAAATAGAGGAGAACATGAATTTAGGCAAAACCAGGAGGCAGGAAGTGGGGGAAAAACAAAACTTGAGCCAAATAATGGACGCACAATCAATACAGAAAATAACTTTTTTCACACATGATGACCAGAAAGGAATTTCTGAAATTGGGCACTAAACAGAGATGATAATGAGAAAATAGAACCAGGTGTACAAGGAGAACAGAAAACAGGACCGAGTTGAAAATAAGAGTCATCTTAACACTTACTTTCATTTAAAAAAAGGGGGCCAACTGTTAATAGTATCTGTATCTGACACTGTACAGAAACTCAAACATTGTGAATTTAACAGCCATGTGAGGTTAATCACACACAGTCACCTGCCACTTTATTAAATACAGAGTTTTCAGACTAGTCTTATGGGTGAACACGACCAACTGAGTCTGAAACCCAACCTGCTAATTTCAAATCAACATCTCATCAGCTATCTCTAAGTTCAAGTGCATAATCTTTGCTTTTAATTAACTGTATTTTGCATTTGGAAACTCCCTCCTCTTCTCTGTCTAATGTTGTTTGAGCTTCAACAATGTTTTTTAATTGTAGACCAAGTTTACTTTAGATTATTATTTGCATTTGTGGGAGTCGAGACGTTTACATATTATGAATAGGCACGTCTTTCCACATTGGAGGATGTAATGGCAGGCAAGAAAAAGAGTGCAAACAAAACTTGTTAGTCTGCTGCAAATAGGCTATATTAATTTATGGATATTTTAAGCAAATTAACACCTGACCTTTTTTTTTTTTTTTACCTTTTGGTTTCTGAAGAAACCACATTTTGAGTGTGTTTGTCAGCAGATGTCATGGCTCATAAGCACAAACCTCAACCTTCAGTTGTGTTGTTCGATGGTTTCATGTGAATGTTTAAATCCTTAAGGCTATTTAGCATCAACCTCTAACCTGCTGGTGTCTAAGCAGGACTGGGGAGAAGAATTAAACGTTTCAACACACTTCATGTGACTATCTGTGGACAATAAAGCTTTTGTTCTGTACAGTAGCTCTCTGTTTGCAGAGCTGGATGTGCACACTCTTGCGTAAACGACATGACTTTTGTTGTTCCTCCCATAAATCTTCACTTTGTCTTCAGTAAGCGAAGCGATGTGTCCATTGTCTGTTTTTGGTTGATGGGTTAATTTTTTGAGGTCTGCAACAACTAGGCGACCAAAGTTTTGGGAGTAGTTCAGTATATCATTCAGTTTTATATATGAGAAATTTAGAGACAACAGTGGTTACTTTTACATATAAATCAAATCAATCCTGTTTCCTTTGGTAGAACTTTAAGTTTCTTTTCTTTATATTTGGGTCAACCCATCACCCTCCTTACCAACATCACCACCCTGTGCACTGTTGCCTTTCAGACAACTACTCTAGAGTTATCACCTGTGAATACATGGTTGAAGGCACGATGAACCGTTTAATTGCCTTTTCTTTTGGGTGATAAAGAGCAATTCAAAAAGAATCAAAATTTACCAGGTGATTTTTGTCACTGTGCCATCAAATTGATTTTCAGAAGAAAGAAATTCAGACGTAACTGCCTGTCATTATTTTGATCATTGTGGTAATGTGCATGTGGATTTGTGTGTACTTTATACAAGGGTTGTTTTCCAAGTAATATTTGCTCTCTAAATGTAAAAGATGCAAAGGATATTTGAGCACCCATCAATGATATTTTCTATATATTTCTTTGTGATGTTAATTGCAAAAAATCCAATTTACCTTGGATGGTTTGGTGCCATGATCTCTTCAACACTATCTTGTCTCCATTTTAAATTATTGCATAATTGATTGTCCATATACTGTATAACAAGCATTAGTTACATGTTTTATGTGCAAAAGTTATTGACATTTTTCTTTGTAATTCCAATATAACATTATGTACTTAATTTTATCTCCCCACCCCTGAGGCCTTAAACTTTAATTGATATTTTTTTATATTCACAATCATTGGCTGATGTCTTGTTTCTCAAAAGTTGCAACACATAAACATAATTGGAAAAGCTTAGAAAACACAAAAGAATTTGCACACACAAATACCAACAGTTTTGTGTGTCTGCAGAGAACAGACAAATAGTCTTCGAAGGGTCTTATGACAAGACTGAGATAGATTACTTTGGTATGAGCCTGTATGTTATTTTTCTGAATTTTCTGCACTTAAAGTAGGAACTTCTTTAAAGACACAGTTTGACTTCGCTCCACCATCTGTTCATCTGGGTTTTGTTTATGTGCTGCATGTGCGTCAGACTGATCTGAGACTATTATATAGATGTTATCACTTCTAAATCACTCCCAAGTATCTTGATCTGCCTTGTTGCATAGAAAAAGAAAAAAAAAAAACAAGGAAGGCAAGTAGACTAATATTCTGTGACAACCCAGGATCAGCTGATGTAGATTCATGGAATCCAAAGATCAATTTTCAATACCTTTTTGTTTAGATGTGTGACACTATATGCCTGTTGGTTTTATATGGCAAAACAAGCATTTGTTTCTCTTTTCTTCAATTGCCAAATCAAATTGACAGTGTGACAGCACAGAATTTGAAATCATGTCGAGCTTGAACTTTTGAACCAAAGAGAAATATGTGTGTATTCGCCAGAGCTAATCGGTCTGTGTTTCTGATGCTAGAAACCCAAATTTACTTGCCACAATGTAAGTTTGAAATATAAATTAGAAGGTAATAAGGGTTGTGTGGTAATGTCGTACTACATTGTCCCAAGATATCCAAAGGCACGTTCACGAAACTGTTCTGTGAAATGGACACATCTGATCCTTTGTAAATCAATGATTGTGCTAGTCACATCCGGCGCAGACATGGGCTTTACAACTCAATGGATTTACCAAGTTTAGTAAACTTTTTGTGTTTAGGCAAAACTTTAAACACAATGTAAATATTTTGCATTGTTATTTAACTTCTCTGTTTAGTTAGTCTGTTTATTGTTTAGCACTGTACCAGGTTCGTGGCCTGCCTGCTGGCCTTACTGACTTAGCTTTGAATCTAGGCCTTGTTGGTTCTGCTAGGGGGTTTTAGATTTAAATACTATATTGTCAAACTGTCTGTCTAGGTCCTCCTTTTTTGAGTGACATCTCTTTTGATGAACTGGGTCAACCTGTACTCTCTCCAGAGCCAATAATATCAACTGCATACTAACTACATACAATTATAGTTACATTTACCAAGCTTTTGCCTTTACTCCATAGGGTTCAAAAACAACATGTGATATCTTTTGTGGATGTGTTTTTGTATTTATGATGCTTGTCGCAAACTAATTTCCCCTTTGGATATAAAGAAAATTGAACTTATCTAATTTAATTTGATTATGCTTTTTTTCAGGCGTTAGGCATTTTTGAGGGGCCTATTAATAGGTCAGGCTTTTAATTCCTGCAGCCAGGTGATTGCATAGATAGTCACCATTACATTGCATCATTGTGCTACAAAGCTAGTTTACCTTTTTATATGTTGGCTAGACTCTGTTACTATCTTGCTTGGTGACACCAAGGTGCAGCAGATTAGCTTCAGGCCCCATGCCATCTCAGTCCACTCAGGATTTGCACAGAGATGACTAGATATTTTTTGTAGCTGAAACTCTGTACATATATTTAAATATTTTTGTATGAAGCCTGTCCAATCTTTGCTGTGTAACAGTATCATTTGTCTGAGGTAACACCTACTGTTTATGAGGAGAACTGCAGTGCGTGTGGCACGTCTCTACAGCAGCTAGTGTGTGTATTTATGTATTTTTTTTTATCAATAACCTTTTATAGCCTAAAAATAAATTTAAAAGTGTTTGCCATAGTAACAATGTCCATTATAAGCTGCAGAATTGTCAAATAAAATATGTGTGATTACTGTAATGTCAGTTCCTCTCTACTCTTCAGCTCAGGCAAATGTTAGTGCCTGTTAGTAACACATAACAACATTTTTATAAGCATTGTGTCTGTATTAAAACATCCACACATGATCTTTAAGGCACACCTATACTGCTACTTACAATTGTCTCAATCCATTGGAATTTTCTGCTTGATATTTCTTTTTAAACATTTATAAAAAAAAATCACCAAGCTGGAATTTTTTCTCTTTCAGTTTTTATCACGACTATTTGTAACAACAGAATTTTTGTAAATCAGATAAGCAAAATCTATCAAAACCTGAACCTTTCACATGTTAATATTTTAGCAACCTTTCACAATTTAGGTGGAAGAGAAGAAGGATGTTGTGCAAGCTAAAAACAAGTTAAGTTCACTTTGGGCAGTCGGAATAACAACAAAAAAGAAAACACTGATGTGAGGGAACAGGTGGGTCACACCATGATGGAACGAGCAGAAACAGAGCTGTTTTTTTTATAGAGAACCTGTGATCCATAAAGACTGTGACTCTTTCCTCTGGTGGAAATCTAATAACACTTAGTTTTCCCCCTGTGTGCACTTCTGGCACACCATTAGATTGAGTTTTCAGCAGTACTGGAAAGATTGCAAACATGCTGAGTCCTCTGCTCAGACCTGGTAAGGCCAATGGGCAAGTAGGCCTATTTCTAAGGTCAAAATTATAAACGTGACATGTTGAGGTTGCAATCTGAGAAATGAAGAATAAAAGGCTTTTTGAACCCCTTAAAATTATCTACAATAACACAAAAAATGGTAAGAGATAGTTCTATTATAAAATTAAATTTTTTGTAAAAGGTGTATTTAAAAAACATGGATCCCACCAAAGAAAAACTTGAGTCTGATTTAGACTTGTCCTACTTTCTGATGTTAATCCCAGGTGGTGAAACAGCGACAGCATTTTGCATAAAAAGTCTTTCAGATATGAGGCTGTAGAGTTCAGCTCACTGGGGAGCAGCTGGAGTACTGTAAATCCTTGTCTTACCAGTAGCTACAAGAGGTCCAGCCACATGGTTCACCCAGCCCCACAGGTCCTGGGGGACCCGAAGTACAGTGTCCCACACTCGGTAAGCTAATGTTGATCAAGATTAGCATGTTGGAAAGACAAACACTCGTACGTCTACAGTGAAGACATGACAGCTTGGCGCTTAACACAGATTTCAGAGTTGATGAGAGAGATCATTTTCATACTTGGTCTGATAAACAGCGTCATTTTTCATATCACGTTTTGACACCAGTCCATGCCATGCAAAGATGGTGTAATCAGATTGACAACATGACATTGGACAAGTTGTCTGGAGGGCTTTATCTGGAAGAAGTGACTGGACCTGTCAGGCTCTGTCATGCCACCAGCTGTGTGGGCCCATCTGACATCCAGTGTGACACCACCCGTGGTGTTTTGTCATCTCTGCTCCCCGAACACAGAAAGTAAGTCTGGTGGACAGGTATTTTTACAACATGAGATTATTAAAACTACAGTCGCTGCTGTTAAGTAAAAGCCCAGTTCATTTTAAGATTGATGCTTCCTATAGTGAAGTGTTAGAGATTTTAAAAAGTTTGGAGAGTTTGTTGGTAAACATCACTCAGATCTTCTCTTTTAAGTTGTGCTAATATAGACAGGGCATGCTAATATTGTCAAAGAGAAATTATTTTGATTTTTCTAAATAAAACACAATAAAAAAACGCTTGCGATCCGAAATGTGTCATCGTAGAAACATTCCTCTTATTAAGGAAAGAGAATACGCTTTCAGATTTTTGCTGGACAAAGGACATTGTGTGCTAAGTTGAGCACATCTCGAAGGAATCTTCATCCCCTTGGGAAAACTTTCTTGACCTGATAAGATAATTGCACAGAAGCACACAAGTCTGGAGGACACCTTGGATTAAAATGCAGGACACAGAAAGAAAAATTGTATCTTATTTTGGTCATTCACAAGGTTTTTGTGGTAATTAACACTTGTATTAAACTAATAACATAATCTCTCTTATTGAAGCTGACTGCTGTTTATATTAAAACTTTTTTGGTGTTTGATGCAAACAGAAAAAAAAAAATCTGGCGGGCAGTACATATTGGAGCTTTTATCCACTGTTTCTGCCCGGTAGCTCTGTAGCATTGAAGGTCAGTTTGTAAACTCCTTCCTTTTGCCATGACGAGGAAGAAATGAACCTCCTAAGTGCTTCATATTTTACTATTCTGGCAGTAACTGAAAACACTCTTTATATAGCAAAGAGAAGATGGATATTGACAGATCAGGGCTTGCATATTTCATTATAGATGTACTGTATGCTATTTGTTATTACATCCATCCTATGCTTTCGAAATAGCTTCTGCACGAGATGTGAGATTAAACGTGCCGTTTTCCACGGCTGTCACTGGCTTCATTCATAAACACAATACCAGCAAATCCAAGAGTGACCCAGGAATGTAATCGCTCTGTTTTTTTTTTTTTTTTGTACGTTTTGCCTCCGCTTCCCTCCCTCGTTTTTATTTTTTTTTTTGCCACATTTTTTTTGTGTTGTAGTTTTTGCATTTCATTGCTTGCGTTTTGTTATGGTACCATCAGAGGTCTGTTTTAATTAATTATTCATTCCAGAATATTTTATTCAGTAAAAGGAATAGTGTCTGTTTGATTTATCTTTATGCCAAAAAAAAAGGCAAAAGTTTGTTGGGAGAGCAAAAAGGTAAAAACATTGAGTGGCTACTTTTTAAAGTATTAGGTATATTCTGTTGCACCAATGGATTCATAACTGAGGTTTTTAGAACAATTTGAACATATCTATAGCTTTTATTTGTTTTACATGTTGCTTTTATTAGATTTAATCTTGACATAATTACAGAGATTTGTAAAATTCATACTATAAATAAAATATGCATTTGACTTTACACAAGGTGCCAGTAAAATTTACATTGACCCATCTGTAAGACATTGAAATGTTTTTATATTCCCACTGTTTTTTTTTTCATGCATTGCCATACCTTTACGGACGTTCTGCTTTAAATTATTTTCCAGGAAGAACTCAAAAGGATATTTTCTTGCCTTTTATGTATGTTCACAGTAATCTCAGTCACTTTCATTCACACGATATGCAGTTACTCCACACTCTTGACCTTGAAAACACTGACAGACCTTGAATGATTCATTTGGTTGGAAGAGCATAAAGCACTAAGCCTAACTGATTCAGACTGGCTCCAATTGCTGTTGACCTTTAGCACTTGCACATGATCTCCAACAAGAAACCTGCAGGTTTTATGGGATGTTGGAAGCACGCATGGTGGACTGCATGTCAACCCCTGAGTCAAAAATTCAACTGCAAACTGGATTGAAGACTATAGATCAGAGGTGCCCAAAGTCGGGCCTGTGGGCCAAAATTGACCCACCAAGCCATTTGATTTGGCCCACCACCAGTTGTCCTGGCTACTAGGTTGTGTTCTCCTGTTTTATGTAGAAACACTATATTTCTTAGTCATTTCAATCATTAGTTCAACTATATAAAATGTCTTTAGTACAGATAGTCTTAACTTATGTTACTTACTTTATTTTTGATTTATATTTGAATTAGATTAGATTTTTAAGCACACTTTATAAGACCACAAATACTCAAATTTTAATTTATGAAATGTCCCATGAGCTTTTGCTGCTCGAGTGTACGTCAAATTTTTGGCACATCTATTGGCTAACAAAAAAACTAATAAACAAAAAAATGTGGACTGCTAGTTTAATCATAAAAAAATAAAACAACTTTACATAAGAAATATTTGCATTTCATGTATTATATTATTGCATTTGGCCCACAGCCCTAAGATTAATTTTCATTTTGACCCTCTCAGGGAAAATTTTTGGGTACCCCTGGTATAGTTTATCTTAAAAGGCAGATGTTGTAGTGGATAGATTGTTGGAAGATTGATAAAGGATCCAAAAGACAGCCATGATGTGACAGTCAGGCAGTTCTTTAGAAAGTAAAAAAATGTATAGAATATTTATTATTAGTAGAATTTTTTTATGATTCAACGGTAGTCAACAAAACCCAATCCCAGCATTTCTTCTAATTGTAAAGAAGGAAGTTTTAGTAAATCTAACAGAATGAGCTTTCCTGGTTCTTGTCAGGAATTGAGAATTTGTCCATTATTTTTAGAAGCTTTTGTTAATCCCCAAAATTGAATGAAAAAAAATTTGTGTTTTTTTGTTGGTGTCTTGCAGTGTGGATATTCTGTATTTGCACATTTTAGTGGCAATTCTGAAATGATATTGTGGTTAGCAATAAAAAAATTAATCAAAATGTGTTTGTAGGAGTCACGTCTCAGGATGAAGAGCAGTTGTTTGGCAGTTTGACCATGGCTTTCCCTACCACCTGGCAGAAATGCTATATGAAGTGTTTTCTACCAGAATATTCTGCTAGGAAGGCAGTAAAAGATCTTAGTATCTCAGATCTAACACAACCAGAAGACATGACTGGTTTGTAACCATCTCAAAAAATGAGTTTAGCAGACAAAATTAAGTATTTGTAGATTCTGTATGTTGAATTTGAAAGGATCACTGTGGCTTCCCAACAAGAAGGTTGCATGTTTGACTCATGGTGGTGACATTTGTGTGGAGTTTGCATGTTTTTTCTTCACACAGTCTAAATCCTTCCATGTTAGGTTAATGGAGTGTGCATTTCACATATCTGCTGTATTAGGCCTACTGTGACAGACAGGCAACCTGTCATCAAACAAACAAAAAAAAACCTCTTGGACTGTCATACAGAATTACTTAGAATGTACACAAATACTTAACAGATCATGTTGAGGAGAAATGCTTTTTTTTAGACTGAATGCTCTGATGAAGAAGTAAAGTTGAATGTGTGTATTTAATTAATCCAGGCCAAGGTTGAGGAGTTGTGAATGTCATTCCAGAAGGTCAAGGTTTGTGACTCTTAAGGTTTACAGTGTGGGGTGATGGACTGGAGGGCCAGTGTCAGAAAACCTGAGACTCTGGGACAAACTGGAAAGGTGGAGGTCAACGGAGAGGTACTGCTGAGCAAGACCATGAGGGAGAAATTTATAACTTATTTTAAATCTAATTGGAAGGCAGTAATAATCAATGGGAGTTTGTTTTTTGTTTTCAGGGTTTGGTAAAGGTGAGAATTTGAGCAAAAGAATTTGCACATAGTGGACCTTTCCAAGGCTTTATTAGGTAACCAAAACAAGACTGAAATAGGTGTGAGAGTTTCTGCCACAGTCAGGGTGACATGGATGGAATTTTTAGATGTTTTTTATATATATATATATATATATATATATATATATATATATATATAAAAAAATTCCCTTCTCACCCACCGCGGGTGGTCTC
>JARVJO010000111.1:15580842-15625404 GCA_031762555.1 Cynodonichthys magdalenae | reverse complement strand
TATTATTTATACATATTTGAACAGATATGATGTACCAGCAGATGACATTCTTTATTGGATATTTGCCATAAATAAACCAATAAAAAGCCCCCAGTCCAAGAGGTGACGGCAAACTTCAGCTTTTGCTGAGTAGGCTGAGAGAGAGCACATGGAGGACAGAGTGCCACTTACTCTAAACGTACTGAAGAAATGTCACTGCTGCAAGAGCAGCACAACTCTCAAAGCACAGCTGCGAGTCTGATATATATTGAAAAATGTAAGACTGTTGCTGCAAAAGCCTTGTGAAGGAGACCTGAGGATCAAGGTGCAAGTCTCATGCTGTGCTTGATTTTTGTCTTTGTCACTGCAGAAGAAGAGACTTTTATGAAGTTAGAGAAAGAACAAGAAAAAAAAGACCAAATGTGTGAAGCTTTGAACAGTGAACTAGTTCTGTTAGCTGAGACTGTTTGACCGTTTTAATTTCCTCTTATTAAATAAAAATAGGTTATTGATTTTTTTTTTTTGACTTAGCCAGAGTTTATTTAGAATTTTTCATTGTGAGATGGATGTGCCTGAGAAGTTGAATGGTGTAAACAGTTTAGCTGCTGATTAGAATATAGAGATAATTCATGGAAAGTTCTGAGCTTATTTGATCTGATAATTTTAGCTAGGAGGGATGTTTTAAAAAAGGAGAGGGACATTGACCACTGAGAGGGGCCAACATGCATGCTTTAAATGGTCATAGGGATGAAAATAGCCAATGGACAAATAGAAAACAGCTGTTCACAAATCAAATACTTTGTTTGGCTTCACCTTTAATTAATTCTAAATCAGATCATAGCTCTTTCATATGACAGCAGTGATTTCACTAGTGGTGGTGATTGAATACAAACAGGTTTTAAAATATTTTGGAAAATCTGGAAAAGGTATTTTAGTTGCTCACAAATGAAAAACGAACACTTACAAAAATAGAAAACCTTTAATTTCCTTGCTGATGTCATTATTTCCAAAATTAACTGAATTTGAAAGTTTCACAAATAATTCTGCAGCAACGCTCAAATTTACATTTCAGTATGCTTGGGAAAACCACTTTTAAACTGTGCTGTTTTCATGGCAGAATAAACTGCATATTCCATTTTCTGATTATGATTTAATGCCATAAAATGTGGAATAAGTCAAGCCTGCATTAAATGAACTGTATATCTCTTTGGCTTACCGGGCTGTGTCAGAATTCATTGCAAGCTACAGTGTCAAAAAAAGATAAATAAATAAATAAAAATGCTTAGATGGGCTTCACTTGTACCTAAATCCTAACAGGAATTGGTTGAAAGTGTGGGGTTGCAGAAATGGAAAAGGGACACAGCATCGGGCCATATCTATCCCCAAGCCAAATGAAAACTCAGAATGATGCGTCAATCACAGAACTAGCCAGAGTGGCAAACGGTGAGTGAGAGAGAGAGTCCAGCATCCCAAAGAGCCAGCTGTCCAAAGGCATTTCACCTTGGCAAGGTCAACACTGGTAATGATGAGATTTTAAACCCCATGGACAGTGTTTCTACAGAAAAACAGCAGACATGGAAATGAAGGGGATTCGACTTAAACTTGTCTGCATGTTGTCTTAGAACTCTGGATTAAAAAAAACATGTTTTTTTTTTTTTTTTGCAGTACACTTCTTGGATGTAAAGGGTTTTGCTGGTTTGTGTCAGCTGGTACAAAGCTCACATTTATTCCAAATTTTACTTGTAACCACATCCTAACTTTTTGCTAACTTAGGGTGGAGAGTTTCTTCGTAACTAAGGAGCTAGATAGTTATCCAACACATTAAGCTGCCTCTGACCGTTCATAAATAACTTTCTGAGCCATCCACGTCCTGTATAGATGTGAGCTTTTATAAATAAAACAAGCATTGCTGAACAGAAGTTTAAGATCAATTTATTTGCACACAGCTCCTTGTGCACAATGCAGTACAAAAAGCAAGAGGCATGGAGAAGTACTCTGGTTTGTTTACATTAAATGTCTGAGAGACATTGTCATAAGGTACCATTTTCAAGATGAATTAAGTTAAGCAATCCTCTTTTTGGTTAACTAAACTCAATAAAATGTAAAGTTGCTGTATGTCATCAACAACCTTTTCATTAATGAATCTGTTTATTGTTCGATAATTAAATTCTGCAGCCAGGTGGTCACATGGATCATCTTTACATCACATCTTTGAGCTGTCAAGTTATTTTACCCTTTTTTTTACACGTCAGCTGTTACAGCTCTGCTACTACTTAACTTAGCAGTGCAAAAGTGCAACAGCATTGGGTTGGTTTCAACTCCCGCATGTGGCCTCAGTCCTTTCAGTGGTTACAGAAATGCTTCAGTCCTGGCTTTGTGTGGAGCAGTGTTGTTGAAACAGAAGTCAAAGAAATATCTGCCATCTCAGCACCAACAATTTACCGAAGCCAAAGCAAAAGAGTTGCTACCATCAAAGGCAGGAGGCAGGCTTACAGAGACCAACAGCAGATGCAAGAGATATGAACACTATGTTTACAATTTTTCTATTTGAGCAAGTAGTCTGTTAAACTTGAGAAAGCTATGAAGAAAACCACTGAGTCTCCACTTTGAAAAGCGGAATTAGCGCTAGCTCAATGTTTCTCCTCTTCCTGCTGTTTGCTTTGTTGTTGTCTGTTGTGTGCTGGTCTGTACACAGCAACTACATACCTTTTAACAGAATTTATAAATACTGTTTCTAATGCCTTTTGTTACCACTGAAAACTGCTGCCTGAAGTGGTTTCTGTGTGTCTGTAAAACTCATGTTTGTTGCAGCATTTTTAGAGATATATTAAAGATTTTGGCATTGTAAAAAATGCTTTATACCACTGACTGTTGTTTAACACAGTTTTCATACTGTAATGCTGGTGATACTAAGACATCTGTTTTTTGGGATATAAAGAGACAAAACTATGATTTTGTGCAAATAAACACTGCAGTCTTGTATGGAAACAGAATATAAAATATGGAGGATTAAACAGTAGAAACATGTTTTAAGTGACATGAGATGATCCTAAGGTGGCTTTCTGGCTGAAAAAAAAAATTTAACTGCTGCTTTTTTTATATAATCTCTTAACAACCAGGCACCAGATGTACATGTAGCCTGGTAAAAAAAACAGCCCCTTATTCTTTGCTTCGTACAGGGGGTCTGGACTTTTGGCTATTGAGAAACGGTTGCTTGCTGGAGGGGTAGACTCTGAAGTTTAAAACGACCGGATCTGATTCACCCAATCACTAATGTTTGGCTGTGACATGAAGTGCACCAGCTCGACTGTGCTAACCGGAAATTGCATGTACCGTAAATAACCATCCCCTAATAGGAAGAGAGAAGTACCGAGAAAAACGAGCAAGCTTTTTGAGACAAATTTAACTTAATTTGGAAGCCATGTCAACATGGACTGACTGGCTTCATTCACTTCCTCCACTGCCATTGCTAAATTACAGGCTGAATAAAACAGTGCAAAAAATCATTAGCCGTGTTTCCATCCAATTTTAATTCAAATTTTGAGCAAAATTTTTAATTTCGCAAAAAGGAAAAAATAGAAGAAATGCAAATCAGGTGTGTTTCCATCAACTGGCTTGAAGCGAATCAACCAGGCTACGTAAAGTGTAGTTACATGAGACGCATGTCTGTAGTAAACAGGAAGTAGAAGTTTCAAACTCCTAGGAACTACACATCCCAGGATAATGGAGAGAAGTCATCAGGAATGTGTTGCTACTATCGAGAAAGTTGCACTTATTCTGTCTCATCAACTAGTTTTGGCGATGTTACATGCTGTCTGGAGACGTATGGAAAAAAAAAAAAAAAAAAAAGAAAAGAAATGCAATTCTCTTCACATTACGGGAGTAACTGAGTAGACGGCGACAGCAAGAGGAGGGTCCAGCTGCAGTCGTGGCTGCAGTCACTCTGCTACTGGTACTGGACAGAAAGCGGGAACAGCTGAACAACCATGTGAGGTAAATGTTCGCTACATCAGTACTTATTTGGCAAATGTGTTTCCATCTCTCCTTTTGCGCATAAACTCTTTTTAGAAAAAACCCTAAAACTACCGCAAGCAAGCGTATAAAGCGTACATACGTTTTTTTGAACCGTGATGTTTCCATTCACCTTTTCTAATGTGATACTTCAAAATGCGCATAAAAAAACGTTGATGGAAACACAGCTAGTGTCATTGTTTACAACTCCTTCGGTTCACTGATTGGCCCGGTTGAAATTTTATCAGAGAAATCCATGTCCATGGGAGAAAGCCCAGACAGAGCAGAGAAGGGAAATTAGAATCGAGCAGAATTACGATGGAAGGCAATAGCCATGTTAGGTAACTTAAAAACTTAAAAAAATAAATAAGTACATGGTTCCGCCCATTAATGAGGGTTTATTATAATACTTTTATTTCAGTGAGATGTGGCTGTTCATAAAGATAAGAAAGCTCATTCTTTTGTATTGTTTGTTCTTTTTTAAATCTAAAAGGAAAAAATCTAGTTTTGATATGTTTTGTGGTTCAACACTTAACTGCATCTATAACCAGAACAAGCATAAGTAAAGTAGGTCTGCAAGCATCTTTGCTTTTGGGCAACTGTTCCCACCACTCACGCCCTCACAATAAGTGAACAGCAGTATAAATACACACATTGGGATTTGTAACTTCAACTTGATCTTACCACAACAGCAAGTGCTCCTAATTCCCTACAGAGGGCAGCTGAATGACGGATATAAAAAGACAAAACTTAATAAGCACATTTGAACCCTGTCAGTGGAATGGTTGGTATGTACTGTGTAAGATAACAGTTGCTGATCTGTATTTGATTCTTATGCTCAAGTGAGACTGACGAGTCTGTATGCAGCACAGGGAAGACTGTGTCTGATACTGTCTGCCTGAAAACCAGGACAAAACATGAAATTGCCTCTTTCCCTGCAGTGATGGCAGAGATATAGGATGTGCTCACTTCCAATCTGGCATGTAATAAATGAATCTTATCATACTCGCTATACAGCATCCTTGTGATGTACTGATTACCATACAAACTCCACGGAGATAAAAGTGGGAGCTGTGGAAATGGTGCGAAACTAGATGTTCTAACATTGTGATGATAGGTTCCTGAGTCACAAAATAGTATTTGACTATTTTGCATGCATATTTATCTTGCAGTTTTGTGGAAAAATAAATAGACCCATTCTAGTTTTGTGATTAATTTGCTTGAATTCATAACTGATTAAAGTCAGCTGTACCATACCATTTATCACTGGGGTCAACAGTTTCACACTCAAGCTCAATGGGTGGTGGTTTTAATCTAATTTGAGGGGTGGGGTTGGAAGGTCCAAGTGATTTTTCACTATTAATTTAGCAGGATTTCTTTTGTCCTTGTTCTCATGGAGTGATAATTATCAAAATGTGGAGAGCAACAAGTCTTCTAAAACAATATCTCCACAAAGCAAGCATTTTTGTGTTTTTTTTTTTTTTTTTTATTGTTTGGGCTGGACACTGCTGAAAGACAAAATTTGTGCAATAATTATTTTTGTCTGATTGAACCCAAAATTTCTCAGGAACCATTAAATGAAATTTCATTAAGCTCTAAATAACTAATCAGTAGATGAGCATCTACACTCACCGGCCACTTTATTAGGTACACCTTTCCAATTGCTCATTAACGCAAATGTTGAATCAGCCAATCACATGGCAGCATGCATTTAAGCATGTAGACATGGCCAAGATGATCTGTCTGATCTGATGATCAGTTCAAACTGAGCATCAGAATGTGGAAGAAAGGTGATTTAAGTGACTTTGAATGTGGCATGGTTGTTTGTGCCAGACGGGCTGGTCTGAGTATTTCAGAAACTGCTGATCTACTGGAATTTTCACCCACAACCATCTCTAGGATTTACAGAGAATGGTCCAAAAAAGAGAAAATATCCAGTGAGTGGCAGTTCTGTTCCGGCTCACCAAAATTGGACAATAGAAGATTGGAAAAACATTGCCTGGTCTGATTAGTCTTGATTTCTGTTGGGACATTTGGATGGTAGGGTCAGAATTCAATGTCAACAATATGAAAGCATGGATCCATCTTGCCTTGTCTCAACGGTTCAGGCTGGTGGTGGTGGTACAATGGTGTGGGGGATATTTTCCTGGCACACTTTGGGCCCATTAGTACCAATTGAGCATGGTTTCAATGCCATAGCCTACCTGAGTGTTGTTGCTGACCATGTCCATCCCTTTATGACCACAGTGGATCCATCTTCTAATGGCTACTTTCAGCAGGATAACGCTCCATGTCATAAAGCACAAATCATCTCAGACTGGTTTCTTGAACATGAAAATGAGTTCACTGTAGTCGAATGGCCTCCACAGTCACCAGATCTCAATCCAATGGAGCACCTTTGGGATGTGGTGGAAGGGCAGATTTGCATCATGGATGTGCAGCCAACAAATCTACAGCAACTGCGGGATGCTATAATGTCAATATGGTCTAGACCCATAGACCAGACCTCTGACCTTGATGCCACACCGAGGAGGCCCACTAATTAAGCACTCCTTAGGTTCATCTGTTTTGAACTAGGGAAGCGCCTAAAACATGCAGGACACCGGTCCCTGAGGACTGACTTTGGACACCACTAGACCAGACTCTCTGAGGAACGTTTTCAGTACCTTGTTGAATCTATGTCACAAAGGATTAAGGCAGTTCTGAAGGCAAAAGGGGGTCCAACTTGGTACCAGCAAGGTGTACCTAATAAAGTGGCCAGTGAGTGCACACTTTAATAAATTTTGGAGCCACTTGACTCATTTCAAGATGGTCACAACTGCTAGCTGACTGAAGGAAACAGAAAACAACAAATTTAGTATTAAGCTCCAGTTTGTAGCCAAGTCATACAAAATACATGCTGTATTTTAGCACTTATTTTTTTTTCAAGACATGACAAAAATGTCTTAAACTCCAACTCTCTAATAGTCTAACATGAAGGGCAGTGGGTGATGAGTATTACTTTAAGAAATAGGTATTTAATTTTTTTGTGTTCAGCCCCTTTAGAATGGACTTTGTTGTGTAGTTGCTGGTGCACTTAAGTCCAGCATGTCTTGTCAATGTCAAGTGCATACAACAAAATTTGTGTCACACTGACCTAGTGGCCAAGCAGACAAAAAAACACAAATTACATCACATAATTAAAGGACACCAACAACAACTTTGTCATAATTACAGTACTTTGTACAAAAATACCAATATAACACAAACTATTTTGAAGCCTAATGGAATAACTTCCAAATTAGCTTTGATTTTCTCTTTTTAAATGATCCCTATCAACAAGTGGTCTCATTAGTAGTCTTTCTTTAGTCTGTGAGCTGAGCAGTCCCCCACCACTTTCAAAAAAAGCAACAAAAATGAATATTGTTTCCATTTAGAACCATTGTAGCATTGTCAAATTTGTTCCACCAATCAGAGGTCTCAAAAAATGTTTCTCATTGCCATATGTCAGTGTTGAATTTATTTTAGTATTATGTGGTCAATTGTAATTTTATTGAAGTATCTCACAATTCAAAATGGAAACTGTCAGGCTAACACTTTCTGTATAAAGATTGTTAAACAAACATACACACCCTCAAGTCCTGAAGGTAATTCAAAAAACTACAAATTAAAAAAAATTTAAAAAATGACCCGGCACTCACTGACCCAATTGTTTAATATTTATTTAGCATAACTAACCACTACCTGAGTAAATACAGAATGTGTATTTAACTTCTGTATTTAACTTTGACATTTGAAAACGTTTTTAAACATCCTTTCATTGATTTCGAACAGTTTTTTTAATAAAATGCAATAAAAACAAACAAAATAAGGAAACAATAAAAGAAACAAAAATGCCTAATCATGCTTTATTAATGTCTTAAACACTTAGTCAAAAGCCAAAACAAACAAAACAAAACTAATGAAATTCTCTGCCAGGCAACTAATTTAGAGCAGTGTTTCCCAACCCTGGTCCTCTAGGCACACTGCCCTGCATGTTTTAGGAGTTTCCCTGCTTTAACACACCTGATTCAGATGATTGCAGTTCAACAAAAGCCTGTTAATCAGTTATCAATTGAAATCAGCTGTGTTAAAGCAGGGAAACATCTAAAACATGCAGGGCAGTGTGCCTCAAGGACCAGGGTTGGGAAACACTGATTTAGACCAACAAGTTAGAGCTTAAGGAGTGACCTAATCCAAGTTTGCTCACTGTGGCAACCCCTGAAAAATGGAGCAAATGAAAGAGGGGTCAAAAAAAGCACATGTAACCACACACTGTAACCAGTGGATTGTAATTTTCTCAGATTATCTAGCAGTGTTTTTTACAGCACATTCAAAGGGTAATTTTCTGTAGTCTAACTATACATTTGCATACAAACATAAGTCTTTATCAACAAGGATTTCACCTGCAAGACTAATAAAGCCTGCTCTGATATCAAATTGAAAAGTCAGAATTACCCTCCAAGACAACTATAACACTTGTTTTAAAAATATCTTTAGCTTTGACTGCTTTTTGCAAAATGGAAATTAGGCCAAAACAGCATCGTAAATCTGCATTTGTGAAGAAGTGAAGACTGTGAAGAAGAAAGTATTCATGCATTTTTACCTCATACATGTGGAACATTCACTTCTATATATGATTATTTAAAAAAGTTATATTGCTGTTTTTTTTTATCAGAAAAGCTGCTTAAAATTCAGGTCTTCTTATTTTAGACCTATTTCAAGGTTTTTTATCATGTTTTTTTGTCTGTTTTGCTTTTAGGGAACATCTTTGTGGTCAGCCTGGCAGTAGCAGACCTTGTGGTGGCCATCTACCCATACCCTTTGGTCCTCACCTCAATTTTCCACAATGGCTGGAACCTGGGTTACGTCCATTGCCAGATCAGTGGCTTCCTTATGGGTGTCAGCGTCATCGGCTCCATCTTCAACATCACCGGCATCGCCATAAACAGATACTGCTACATTTGTCACAGCCTCAAATATGACAAACTGTACAGTGACAAAAACTCTGTCTGCTATGTTTTGTTAATCTGGGCGCTGACTGTAGTGGCCATCGTGCCCAACCTTTTTGTGGGTTCCCTTCAGTACGACCCACGTGTTTACTCCTGCACTTTTGAGCAGTCCGCTAGTTCAGCGTACACAATCGCTGTGGTGTTTTTTCACTTCATTTTACCCATCATGATTGTTACTTACTGTTACCTGCGGATATGGATTTTGGTCATTCAGGTAAGGAGGAGAGTCAAGCCAGACAATCGACCCAAGCTGACGCCACACGACGTGCGAAACTTTGTCACAATGTTTGTGGTGTTTGTGCTCTTTGCCGTTTGCTGGGCGCCACTTAACTTCATCGGCTTGGCTGTAGCAATTAAACCAGAGGTGGTGGTTCCCCTCATCCCTGAGTGGTTATTCGTGGCCAGCTACTTCATGGCCTACTTCAACAGCTGCCTTAATGCTATTGTGTACGGTGTGCTAAACCAGAACTTCCGGCGGGAGTACAAGCGGATCGTGGTGTCCGTGTGTACAGCTCGTATCTTCTTCCAGGACAGCTCCAATGATGCAGGGGAGAGGCTCAAAAGTAAACCGTCACCACTCATGACCAACAATAACCAGGTCAAGGTGGACTCTGTCTGAGGCTGAACTCAGAGACATGAACTCATATGCAGTTTTTGAGGGTTACTTTGTTTTTAAAAAAATTACCTATTACAAAAAATTCCAAATACAACTACAAACAGCTTGTATCCCCTGAGCTGTGTAGACTGTCATACTGTACGGTGCTATCAGACCTCTGAACAATCACAAAAACAGGAGTTTATAATCCTCACATTTATCAAGCACTTTGGTTGACTCAGCAGTACATGTAGTAAAGTGAATATCAAATGTCTGTTTTGTTTTAATATTTACAGTGATATATAAATGTATCATGCATTACGTAAGTATATATTTTGTATGGTATGCCATATATATATATATTTATATTTATAAGGACAGTACAGTGCAAAAGTTTTTGCTTTTTGTATTTTATTTCCAAGGAGCTAAACTCTTGTAATAATTTAAAATTGTCCTTAGCAGGCCGCACGGTGGCTCAGTTGGTAGAGTTGATGCCTCTCAGCAAGGTCGCTGGATCGAATCCCAGCCTGTAGACCTTTCTTGGAAGAGTTTGCATGTTTTCTCCAAGTACTCCAACTTCCTCCCACAGACCAAAAACATGCCCTGTATGTTTGGTTAATTGGTAACTCTAAATAGTCCCTAAATATGAGTAAGAGAGTGAATGGTCATTTGTCTCTGTGTGGCCCTGTGATGGACTTGCAACCTGTCCAGTCTGTACCCCACCCCATGAACTGTGACTGCTGGATATGGGCACCAGTGAACCCTGTGACCCTGAAAGGAAGAAGCGAGTATAGATCATAGATGAAGAAAATACTATTGACATATTAACATCTGTTATTATAAATAATAAACATTAGGTTATTAGCAGAGGTAATTTATTTAAACCAATAAGGTTTGGAGCCACGAGCCTGATCAGCTGAAGGCTGGTCTCTCAGATTCTGTGTCCGGCTTTTGCTGGAAGACATGACTTTCAAAGTTTGTTTATCTGTTGTTTTAGACCTTACTTTATTTCTTTTGTCCACAACTTAATTTTTCCCCCCTTTTTTTAAAGCACATACAATCATACTGCTGTCATCATCAGGAGCAATGTGGAACCAAAGCCCACAACGACGAACTTTAACAGACCTGCAGACCAAGACAAATTTTAATTCTTACAAAAAGTCTGGCTACTTGGAAGCAATGTAGAAAAAGATAGGGGTGGTTTAAAACTTTTGCACAATACTGTACATATCCACTCTGATATATTAAAATAACGTGTTTGAGATACGCAAGTTTTTACCAAACTTTATTTAAAAAAAAAGGAGAACAATGATGGTTACCAGTTTTATTAACCTTATTTGTGACACCGTTGAGTCCAAGCATTGCTGCTGTCTTCTACTTTACAGTACTCCAGTTCTACATTAAGTAGGAAACAAAATGAGTAAGGGGGATCTTTCTCTCCACCTTTTTTAAGCTCATCAAACTGTATGCATGGATACCAGAAACTGTTTATATGCAAAATAAAATCTTATATTGATGAGGAGTGTCACTTCTGCTCTTGTCTTTGGTCATCTCTTTATTACAGGTTAACTGCAATACTAATGCATTTTTAAAAATTCAGTTCTGCTTTGAATTTAAAATGGTTTTTAGTATCTTAACCTAAAAATAAAAGTCAAAGCATCATCTCACAAAGACAATATTGAAACTCTTAGACACAGACGAATCATTAGAAGTGTTTTTTTTTTTTGTATTTTGCTTATACCCAACTGCTCTGAAATTAAATTTTCTCTAAACTGAGATTTTTCAAAAAGCTAACAGATGAAATATAAGTTCATAACTTTTCTTTCTTTTATAAAACACATCTATTTAATTGTTGCCTCTTTGCAACTTAAAATAAAAAGCGTAGTACCACTAAATGGGTTTCAGCTTCAGTTTTCATCAGTTGTTTTCTTTGGGCTAACTGATCTAAATAATGTTTTTGTGATTTATGAACTGTAAAAGTCAGGGGTGTGAACTCATTTTCACTGAGGGCCACATGAGCTTCATACATCAAAGGGCTAGTTTTAATTAACTTTGACTTTTCATGTTTAACTTCGACTAAACATGAAAACTCATCCTCATCTCATTGCTACAGCTCAGCACTGCTAAACCAAACCTGAGCTCTACATGGTATTTCCTGCATATAAACAGTGTTTAAACATGCCCTCCTATAAACACTGAAAGAACTGTGTACAACGGACTAAATGTAAAATAAACAACACAGAAATACTATTAAAAGTAAGAGTTTTTGTCACTGATAAGTTGTGGTGAGTGAGTGCCTTCTTGAATTCTGAATTCTCCCACTTTCCAACAAATAATTCCCATGCATAATCAGCATGCATTATGGGAGATGTAGTTTATGATCAATGCTGGCTTTAAAGCTGCTTATTTTGCTGTGCTAAACAACTAAATTGCTCAGTTACTTAAAGCCAAGAGCTCAGGGGCAGGACAAGCATTATCTTTATTTTGTTGCATTTAATCAAACATTTAAAGGTTACCATTGATATAAAAACAATTTTCAAATTAAAAAAAATAATTTTTTTTTTTTTGGTTTTGGGTATTTTTGGGGGTGGGGGATGCCCCCTTTGGCTGGCCAGACAGGAGTCGCCTAGAGTTTCACATGTGGTATAAGTGATGTCCTTTGGCTTTTTCTCCACTCTGATTTGTCTGAACTACTCCCCAATATGGTCATAATTAGCTCTAAAATGTAGCAACGCACAAAAGATTCTCATTGTGGAAGGTGTCCGTTTTCCCCCTACACCAGAATGATCAGGGTCAGTTGATATAAAGTTTCTGTAGGCACCAGTGTCCTTCACATCATCAAGGACTCTATAGGCTGCTGTGTAGCAGGGCTTGGATGTGTGTCACAGTCTGTGCGTAGGCAACCCGGTCAGAGCGCAGAGAAAGGCGTCAGGCAGCACAGAGGAGAATGGCTCAGCGGTGCATTTTGAAATCCACTCATCTTACATAACGGACACTGACCATCATCCTCTAAGTAAGAGCTGAAAGAGCTCCCAGTGGACTGCCCCTCCCCCCTTCTCTATTCATTTAATCCTAAGAGCTGTGTGTGCGCGCTTGGAAAAACTGAAGGGGTGGATGATGAGCAAATGTAAAAATCCCTGGGATTTACTCTGCCCCACACAGTGTTATACAGTAATCTGCTGGGCCCGAAGACTTTTTTTTATTTTAATTTTAGCTCAGAATGTACATTAAACAATATAAAAGACACACCATATGATCAATGGAACAGATATTTATTTTAATGTTCTAAATTTATTTTAAACTCTGAAAGATGTACAAAGTTTATGCGACTGCTACTTTTTTTTTTTTTTTAGTTTCAGTGCTAACAGAAGAGGTAGCGTTATTACTGTTTATATGCTGATCCTAAATATGTAGGGGGTCATTGTGATATCATCTGTCAGACTGTAGACCAGTTTATGAAAACCTTGAAGTTAAAACCAAGTTCAGTGTGCAGAATAGTAACTGTAACAACAAAGATGTAGCACCACCTGCTGAATGAAAAAACGTAAAAAAAAACCAAAACTGAAAAATTACAGTCAATACACTTTCAAGTGTTTAAGTGTATTTTAATCACTGTTTTACTGTGAATCAGTGACACAAACAAAATGCATAGAACAGCATTTTATTCACACTTATTATGACCCCACATAAGAAGCAAGGGTCATATTATTTTTGTAGTTTTTTTTTTTCAGTGATTTTTGGTCAGCAGTAGCATGGAAACAGCTGCACCCATCAAACATGAAATTTGGCAGGAATGTATATGTGTTCAACCAGCCAATGGTTTTATGAAAGAGAGGGGGCTCCTGAAAAGGGGGTGTCTGTACATACAAAAATGCTTATAACTCAAAAACTATTCAACATCGGAGCTTCAGATTTTTTTCATTGTTGTTTAGCTCTGATGAAGGGCTGTCCATCAGGCCCACCAATGAGCCCCACCCCATGTGCGGGGGTCATATACAGTATGCTACCGTTATGCGGTATCTAGTTACTATACATTCTTACAAAAGCAACTAACAGAAAGCATAGTGTTTAGGTTAGTGTTTCGTATGTTGTCCAAAAACCCTTCAGCATGTAACGTGGTAAAGGATGGTTATTCTGAGCAGATGAATAAAGTAAAATAATCAATAAAACTCTTTTAGAATAAATGATGAAAACTTGAAGTTTTTTTTTTTTTTGCCATAGCAGTGTGTGATGTTTTTATGCTGGGTTCTAAAGCCTTCATAAAGAGGTTTTTGAAGCCTTTCGAGTCTCAAAGGGGTCTAAAGACATCTCAGAGTTGTTTGGAATAAGTTATTTTCACTTTCCTGGAAATGATAGGTTAGAAGATTGATGCAGGCTTACACAGGAACGGCTGCCACTGAGTTGAAAGCACACAAATAACTGATGTTTCTGTGATGCTAAACATTTTCTTTTGAGGAACTTCAATTCCAGCAGCTTGATCTAAAAAGTTGAAGTCAGTCACTATGAAAATGAGATTTTATGGCGACATTCCTTAATCAAAAGAGACAAAAGGAGTTCTTCACAAAACTGTCACTATGAGAGCATATTAAATAATGATTTTACAGGAGTTTTCAGAAAGAAATCATTAAAGGTACACTCAAAGCTAGTTAAAATTTGAAGACATCCTGACTGAACATGGCCCCAGAGCTAATATACATTAACCAACACACAAATGGCTACAACTTGAAATTCTCAGAAAGTGATCTTTGGCTGTAGATCAAGAAACAACAAAAAACTGAAAAATGCAAAACAGACTAAATACTGAGCTAAAATTGGACATGAGTACTAACACATAACACAGAATATGATAGCATGTCATGAAACTGTACAGCTTTTATTTCAAGATTTGACATAAGATGGTTTTGGATTAAAACTCTGGGATTGAAAGCTGGAGGTGATAATCATGCCTTCAAGGATTTAGGTCTTTAATTATTTTTTATATCTGTTTCATTGTCATACAGGGACAGCAGCATTGTGGGACAGTCAGGGTTCTCAAGGTTTGATCTGAGCTTGGAGTGAGATTTTGAACCGCTGAACACTGTTGCCAACTCCTCAAGAAAAGTTGTTTTTGGCCATCCTAAAAGCTGCTAAATAACGTCATCGTCCAATTTGGACTTTTGTCAACAATTGTGATCAGGGCTGTATGGTATCTACTGTAGGAGATTACAGTTTATAAAATTACTGGTGGGGGGGTCTGGGGGTTCTCCCCCAGAAAATTTTGAATGAAGCTGATGCTATTTCCTGCATTCTGGTGTATTTTAACAGGTTGTTAAACAGATTTTACCTGCATCAGTAAACACTTGGTGTCAGTATGGATTGATTTTAATGTTATTTAAACGGATAAAAGGTTTCTGCAGGTATGGTGATACATTTCTGAAATGCTGTGTTTAATGTTCGGTGAGCCCTGAACAAATTCAGAAACACAAACACATTTAACCTAAGTCTGGGATGGTGCATGTAGACAGAGCTGCTAACCTGGTGCTGCTGGGTTTGTGTGTGTCTGGCCCGGCTTCAGCCTGACCTCGACCCCTCCATCACAGAAAACATCTGTTTCTTAGAATGATTTGGCTGCCACTTGCATAAACTTTTTCCTTTCCCCTCTTAGTTTCTCTGCTTCACTTCTCTCCTTTCTTTCTAACATATTTGCTGATTTTACCCGTGCGGCTCACCTCATTTTCCTTCTCTTTTTTTTTTTATTTGGGAGGGGCAGCACACCCGCCCACTCTACTGTTTACAGGTAGATGGAAGGTTGGTGCAAAAATGCAGAATGGATAACAACCTGACAACATCACGGGTTGCGGTGAAAATGTGGATTGGATTTATATCAATACATGTATTTTCATAATAAAAAGTGGACCGGAGTTGAGTTTTTGGCGTTTGTCAGTTCTCCAAATTGGGAGTGTGGCGTGAGAGCTGTGAAGACTCTCAGATGCGTGTGTCTCATTGCCCAATGCGTGAGACTTGAGAGCCATGCACAGTTAACTGTTACCTCACAGCAAAAAAGCTGCAGGTTCACTTCTTTTCTGGGTGGAGTTTACATGTTTTGCAGATGTAGGTTTTCTTTAGGCATTCTTCTTTCCTCCCAAAGACCAAAAACCTGCATGTTAGGTTCATTGATAACCTTAAATTGTTTCTAGGTGTGAGTAAGAGTGTGAATGGTTGTTTATTCACACGTGTTCCTGTGATGGAAATGCAAGCTGTCCAGCCCACCCCCAGAAAGGAAAAGCAGGTTGAGAGAATGGATGAATGGATAAATGGACATGCAGACGCTTTTTAGATTTGTGATCTCTGTTAAGTTTTGTTGTTGTATTGCTGATTATTAGAGAAAACTACAAACTTGATACACAGTTTGAATCTGTGCTTCATTTTTTCTCCCTCTCTTTCTCAGAGATTGAATCCACAGGTGAATCACACCGACCTTAGACTGCTCCCCAGAGCTGCTAAAACCCTGCACTTCACTGTCTGGGAAGTACAGCAGCCCAGAGGAGATCATAATGATCTCAGCAGCAGTTGAGTTCCATGAACTGACATGATAATGGTATGTCCTGACAGGAGACTGAGACCATTAGCCTTGTGGTGCTTATGCTGTAACAACAGGATAGGAAAATCTGACATAACAGCGACAAAACAGCTATCGTTTCACCACACTCGCACAAAATCACAGCCTCTGCTTTTTGACACAAAACGAAACGAGTTCTTTAAAAAAAAATGTTCAGCAGCATGACAATGAAGCACCCATCAGAAGTGTGTCTGCCTTGAAAGATTACAAGAAACCCTTTTTCACTTCGTATTCTGTTCCACTTTCTGCCTCATCTGCTCATTTTCTGTCACAGACTCTTTTTTTTTTTTTCTTCTTTTTCGTCCTCTTTCGAACCCAGCTTTCATCCCGTAATGGAAGTTGTTTTCACATACCTTTTAACACATTTCCCAGAAGGGCATGTCGGCTCTGGTTTCTGCCTGACCACACATGAATGATACGGAACTCTTCAAAGAAGCTGAGAAAAGAGGGGGGAGAAACTTTGAAAGCATACTGAGGAGGAAGATATCAGGGTCTGTACAGTGAGGTCAAACTGTTGTCAGCAAAAGTTAATGCAACCATCACTTGTACAAGTTTTTTTCCCCTCTGGACTACAGTTTTTACACATAACTTTGCAAGGATGAAGTGCATGTGCACTCAACATACAACCTATCGAATAATAGATTTGTTTCAAAATGATCATTTGTTGTAATTGAATCTATCTGGGCTTGGATATCATCCCATTTTGGAGCTGTTTTTAAAGTTTCTTTAACTCTTAGAAAGATTGTCATTCATTTAGCTGCCTGCTAGCATCTCTTCAGTTTAGTTTTGTCCTGTTTCACTTGCTTCATCCTGCTATGCTGCATTCTGGATAAGTTTCATCAAAACACAAAACCAACACAGTCAATAGATGACACTATTCTGGTTGCACTTATAACTGGTGGAGACCAGTCGGAGTAAAGGGAAGAGGAGCAGAGCGGCATGCCAGGAACAATCTGTCACTCAACACTGGCAAAAGCAAGAAGGTGGTCTACGTCAATAGAAACAGCATGAAGAAGGTCCCAGCAGAGATGGAATAACTCTGAAACTAAGCTGCTGGTAACCTCCACCATAAAGAACGTGTTTGCATCTGCCATCACTGTGTGGTACGCTGGCTTCACCTCCGCTGACAAGAAGAGACTGCAGGGGGTGATCAGGACTGCTGAAAATAACTGGTTGTCCTCTCTTCTCGCTTGACGATATTGCCAGCACCCTCTGTCTCTCCAGGGCAAAGAGGATCCTCAAAGACCACCTGCATCATGGTCACCACCTGCTCAGCCTGCTGCCCTCTGACAGAAGGTACAGGAGCATTAAGGGCCACACCAACAGACTCAAAAAAATGTTGCTTCTCATGGGCTGTCCAGACTCTAAATACCAACTAAACACCCAAAGTGCAATAATTCTTGTGTGTAAAGGGTTTGATTCTTGTGTATATAGGCTTTTTACATTAAATTTGGCAAAAAATCCAACCTCATTATGTATTTATAAATACTGCTGTTTGTCTTGAATGTTCTTTTTATAAAAGTTTCATTATACAGAACAGGTTATGCTCATTGACAAAGATGATTCTATTCTACTCTGTTCTATTATAGTAAACAATGCTAACTTTTGTCTTGGTCCTGCATTTTGTGGTCTTCACCCCCACCCTGTTTAGGATAAAAAATGTCTATTAGAAGTGAAGTTGATTGTTTGTTACAGAATTTGATGCTGTTCACGTTCAGGAGCATAAATGCCTGTCCCTTTATAATTCAAAATTTGTTGCTTTTTTAATGATAGGTTTAAAAAATGAAATGTTTTACATTACAAAATGGTATACCTTTGGGTGTTTTGTTGTTGTACTTTCAAAATGATACACTGTATAGGGAAAGCAAAATAAATTTTGTGGGGTTTACCATGACTGAGAATGTACACCAGCATTTTCATTTCCTCATTTCCTGTCACTTAATCCTCTTAGTTTGAGGTTTTGAAACCCCAATATTTTGACATGTTTTTCTATGACAAGACCGGGACCGATAAGGGCCTTTAAAAGATCACCTAAATAAATGTTTGTTTAGCACTTCAGGGCTACAATAATTAAAAACACATTTTTATCCCATTTTCTACATTTTAGTAGGCCATCTTGTCTTACCCCCTTTTTCTCCTCAATTGCTTTGCAATGCAAACCAGCTGTAAAATTACCAGCTGTTTACTTTAGCGTACATTAGCACAATTTACAGAAACAGGAAGAAAACAATAATTCACAATTGCATTTTTAGGTACTTAAAAAAATTGTAAAAACTGAGTGACGCTTAGTCTAAAGCTGTAACCATAAAGAGATCATTTTTTTCCCTTTGATCACTTAATGTATTATTTACAGTGAAGTGCACTTACAGTATAGTCCATGAAATATAAGTACAGCTATTTTTAGAAATAAAAGACATGTAGGGAGGAAAGGTTATCTGAATCAGTGTGCATTTAAGTGAGTTTGACACTGTTGCTTTTGCAGGTCTGGGAATAACTTGTAGATAACAGAATATGCTACTGTAATCATATTTTTTTCTTTATTTTTTTTTTGTGTCACATGCATCTGCTGGATAACCATCTGGCTACACAAATAAAACACAGACTCACATTCAAACCAGGAGTTGTCTTCAACACTGCAGAGCCTTTTGACCTCATTTGCTGTTCAAATTTATCATAATGACTTGACAAAGATCGTCCCGTTTTAAAGGAAGAAAAAGAAAAATGCATATCCTGCACAAGTGGTGTATTGTATTCTGAACTCTGTGCCCCACAGCACGTTTATTGTGTATAAGAGTATGTAGGGTGTTTTAGATATTTTGTTATTACTATTCACAATGCACTAAAATTGTAAAAAAAATTGATTTTTATTACAAAACCTTCCAACTCACTCATGTTCTGTTGAATGAGGCTGAAGTTGGAGTTCAGCTGAGTGCAGCCAGGCCTCGCTGCCTGGGTGGGTTTTATCGGTTGGCTGCATCCAGGAGTGTGTTTCTGTGACAGTTGGTTGGAGCTGACACTGTCTTACCAGAGCACAAGTCAGTGAATGAGAGAGTACAGTTGCACTGATTAAACAGGTCAGTGATCATCAGCAGAGAGGCTTACTGACTCAAATAAGAGCTAAAAGACATGCATGGGAAAGTAGGTTGAGCTTCCAACACACCGTCAGTTTTTTTTTATTATTTTAAGTTATATATATATATATATATATAGTCAAAATTAAATCAAATGAGTAGTAACAAAAACAACCCTTACAGATCAGTGTATAATAAGAGAAACAAGTTGTTCACAAAGTAGGAAATTGATACTCTGATGCTGTTCTAAAATGAAATACCCCCACAGCACATGCTCAGATTCATGTGTTTTGGTTTTTTTTTTGTTCTTCTCATTTGGTCAGCTGCACTCAAAGGTCAGGCACGTGTGGTCAAAAGAGGCAGGTAGGTCCTGTTGAAAAATACATGAAAAGAAAACAGCAGTAAAATGGAGCAGTTATTTCTATTTATTTATGTTATAAATATAAGTTCCTGTCATCTTTATCCCTGTTATCAAAATGCAGGGTCTAACACATAAATCTGTGTGTAAATGAACATTCTTGTAATTTTTTTTTTCACTTTTTTCACTTGGGCGGCTGTGGCAGAGTGGTTAGGGGAGTCGTCCTGGAACCGGAAGGTCACCGGTTTGATCCTCCATTCCAGCTGTCTCAGTCGTTGTGTCCTTGGGCAAGACACTTGCCTTGCCTGCTGATGGTGGTCAGAGGGTCCGGTGGCACTGGTGCATGGCAGCCCCGCCTCTGTCAGTGCGCCCCAGGGCAGCTGTGGCTACAGTGTAGTTTGCCATCATCAGTGTGTGAATGGGTGAATGACTGTAAGTAAAGCGCTTTGGGAGTCCGGAGGGACTTGATAAAGCGCTATATAAGTTCAGGCCATTACCATTTTTGTCACTTTTTTAGACACTTGTATTATACTATTGTATCTTCACTGATCATGTCAACTCTGTGGACAAATATATAAAGTTCACATGAGAGGATGTAAACGATGGCAGGTTGGCGTTCCTGGAATGTGATGTCTCAGTTTCTGAAAGAGGACGGTTGGAAACTGAAGAGTATTGCAAACCCACCCACACAGACCAGTATTTTTTGTTTTGACTCCCATCACTGGAACACAAATTAGAAGTCATCATGACTCTGTACCACAGAACAGACATTGACCCCATAAACCCAGGAGCCAGGGAGAAGAAGTCACACACAAGACAGGCCCTGTAGCAGTGCGGTTATCCTAACTGGGCTTTCCTAAAAGCAGACAAGAAACCCAAACAGGACTCCAGCCAACCACCAGGTGAAAATGAAGACCCCAAATCCAGACCAGTGATCATTCCGTATGTTGCAGGAGTTTCAAAGAAACTGAGACTTTTATTCTCTAAACATGAGATCCCAAAGACTAGTTCATCACAAAGATCCAGCTCCCCGGCACAAACAGAGTAACATTGTGTATGCTGTTAAGTGTCAGGAGGACTGTGATCAGTTATACATCAGAGAAACAAAGCAGCCACTGTTCAAAAGAATGGGCCAGCACAGATGAGCAACATGATCAGTCCAGGACTCTGCAGTTTACACTCGTCTACAGGCCAGAGGTCACTGTTTCAGGGATGAAGATGTTCTCATCCTTGGTAGAGAGGAATGTTGGTTTGAGAGAGGAGTAAAGGAAGCCATTTTTGTGAAGAAGAAAACGTCCATCATTAAACAGGGGTGGAGGCCTTTGGGTCCAGTTGTCCCCCTCTTACAATGCTGTTATTGCAAGTATGACTCAGCCCCTTGTGAGCAATAGGTGTGAATCACGATAGTCAGGTGATGGGGTACATGACCCTCTATGAACAATAAAGACAATCAAGGCACTAACAATCTATTGTTTGGCTATTGGTCCACTTTTGCTTGTGACCTGACTTGTTTGTCCACGATGTGGAGGCAGTGCTTATAAGACTGAGTTCACTTGCAACTCCTCAGACAGAAAAAAAGTCTCTTGGAGGGGAGATGAAACGTTTTATTCAAAGAAGAAACCATCCAGAGGACCTACTTATTTTTCTTTTGGATTTTTCTACCTGGATTACTGAGATGCCTCAGGATATCTTACTTATTGTTTTGTAGCCCATTCCAGCCTTGTGCAGGTCTATGAGCTTGTCTCTGACATCCTTAGACAACTCTTTGGTTCTGCCCATGTTGTAGAGATTAGAGTCTGACTGATTAATTGAGTCTGTGGACAGGATTCTTTTATACAGGTGACAATTTAAAACAGCTGTCTTTAATGATAAATGCACTGAACTTTAATGCAGGTAACAAGTTGATTAGGAGCATCTAATTGGTCTGTAGGATGTAAAAAAAAAACTTATATAATTTATACAATGTAATTTTCTGTATCTTTTTAATATTCTGTTTCTCATTGTTAAAATTAACATACCCTTAAAATTATAGACTATTCATATCTTTGTAAGAGGGCAAACTCAGCAAGGGATCAAATACATATTTCCCCCACTGTAAGTACTAATGAGATTCTTGTGTAGTTTTTACTTATTTAATGTTGTTTATCTAATCTTTTATCACAAAGATAAAGTCCTGTTTGATATAAAAAAAAATCTAAAAATTACTAAATTATTTAAAATTACTAAATTATGTATGTTTACATAATCTGCTCAATCATTATTAAATCTGATAGATCTAATCCATATGTTCTGACATCTCAGAAAAAAGTGCAAATCACTGTAATGAAAATGAGTGTCGGGTTATTCTTAGCTCTTCAGTAGCATTTTCAGACGTCCAATCCATCTGTTTGATGGACAGACGATAGTGTCTGAATCTAGAATTAGTCAGTGCCTCAACTGTGCCTTTTTGAGATCATATATATATATATGTTCAATGGCTGTGCTAATTAAGAACTCCTCCTCAGCTCTGGAATAAAACAGGCGAAGCAATGATGGATGGATTTAGGGACAAAGATGGAGACATGCAAAGGCAGCTCTCCGGTTGAAGGCTGTGGTCAGTTCTCCGTTCGGTCGGGGTTCCTTGAAGGGAACATCCAGGCAGTTACACTTCCTCCTAATGAGGAAGCAAGACGGCTTTCGGACACACTGGGGAGCTATTATTAGTGTTCACTTGGCTTGCTGGAGGAAAACGTATCCACCGTGACTAAGCATGTCCCTCCTTGTGACACACAGGCGCACACAGACACACTAACTTCCACCCTCCATACCTTATCGGCCACACTTTTTCATTTCTCTGAGCTGCAATTTATTCATACTGATTCCTAACTCTGAAGATAAGATGAACAGATAAGTGGTTACATCACAGTCAGCTCCTCACCCTCACAATGTCAATAAATAATTAAAACCTTTTTTTTAATTTACATTAGAACTGCAATCTGTTTATTCCAGCATAGTAATCACAGAATAAAGAGCATCATATGTGTCTGGGGAAATAGTTTGGACATCAGTTTAAAGGGATGGTTCAAGGTTCTGTGGAAAGTTTGCGAACAATTAATGTCACCTGTTGTAGCTAACTCTTTGAATGACCTCAGTTTGGGGAAACAGAGTTCAATTTTGAACTAAAACAAGCTCACTCTCACAAATCTCATGACTCATTTTGACATTGCTTCCGAGTTTTGCATTATTTGTTTATTCAGTCAGAAATGTTGTGATATTTCTGCTGGAAGTGGCTCAAGCTGCTGAGTCATTATTTGTATTTGCAATTACCAATACAAACTATTTGTAAACAACCATGTGTGATGCTGAAAATAGTAAAAAATGTCTCTAAAATAATGTTGTACTGTACACAAGTTGCTATGATTTTTTTTTTTTTAGATTGGAGCAAATTTTAGATGGTACCAATCCATTTTTTGTCCTGGACTTGCTTGAACTTGAACATTTGGTGGCTGTTTTTCCCCACTGTACATGCATCCATCATGTATTTTGCACTATATTATTAACTAACTACACATAGGACATTTTCTCCATAATTAAAGTTATTACAGATTTTTTATTTTTGCTCCAATTTCTGATTCTCATTCTTAAGATATTATTTTTTGAAATGATATAACTATTGCTTTGTTGTCTTACGTCATGACTTTGCAAATCCAGAATTCAACCTTTACAACTTTTGCCAGAAAGAGAACTGGAATATTCAAACGTCTATTTTTTATTTATTTATTGTTAGTAGATCCGTAGGACTGTTATTTCATTACAACTTGTCTGTAAATCACTTGTAAATGTTCATGTTCAGCACTTCTTATGACTAAATGACGACTTCATTCGTATTGTTTTGTACTGTATCAGACTGTGTTCCTCTCAGTGTTGAGCCACTTCCTCTCCACTCTCTGAGAACCTGACAACATACTATTTAATGTTGGTCTACTCTTTCTAGGAAAGTCTGGGGAACTCACACAAGACAAATTACTGTACAAGAAATCATTAAAAAATAAAAAAAATTAAATAAATAAAAAAAGTTTCACCCCTGCCGAGCTCAAATACATTCTCATACGAGAGTAATTTCCCACGAGAACTGCTGCCAAAACCGAAGTCACCTTGTTGGATGTGATTCACTGTTTTCTTACTGAATGTTTTCAAACACCTTTGTGCAGTCATGTTGAACTGCTACCTGATTTTTTTAACTGCAAAAAAGACTCAAGATTCTTGAACTTGTTGAAATTATGATACAACAGATTGTTGCCTAGCTTGTATTGATGGAATGCACATTGCTCACTGCCCTACATGGCAATTAAAAAAAAAAAATATGTGCAACACGTGTTGTTTAATGACTCTCAGCTACTATCACACCAAACATCTGCCCAACATCTGTAAAACTTACACTTTTCTATTTGCTAAGGCTGATTACTGTGGTGATAATTATTGCTTAAAAAGAGGCAATATAAGAAAAAATGTTAATGGTTATTAAAGTAGGAAGCACACAACTAAACACAGCCATGTCATTTAATAAATAAAGAATTGCATACACAAGTAAAAAAAAATGTTTTACAAACCACCTGACATTAAGAGGCTGTATTTAGACTTGAACCATCATATAAAACATAGAACCAAAATAAAAGAAAATCTGGAATGAAAGTGAACCACATTATTTCTGCTTCTTTATTTTGCTGACTTGATGCATTTTCTCCCCCACAGCATCCATGGAATCCCGCTCCTAGGACGTGTATCACACCTACAGTAACATATGGTGTTAATGAGCTGTGCAGAACAGAAGATTTGTCTTGTCCTGCTTAGCAGAGAACAAATCCTCTTTTTTTCCAAATGGCTATTTCTACAATGTTACCAGACTTTTCTACCCAACTGTGATACACTAAAGGTCAGTGTGTTACACACTGTGTGCATGTGTGTGTCCCTTTCTGTAATGGATGAAAACAGTAAGCTGTAGTTTTGATGTTTAACTTTTTGTCCTACCTCCATTAATCTTCATAAACAGACTTTTAAAACTCATACAGACAAAAATACAGGCAAATTCATACAATAAGAGTTTAACCTTGTGTCAAAAAAAAACACAAAGTAAATACAATGTTATGAATCTGGAACAACATAAAATATAATGAAAATCTGGACAGCTAATTCTTGTTTTCTGTGCTGTCTTAATCTTGTTTTTGGTCCAAGATGAGTTGATGTTTAATTGCAGTTGTCAACAAGTGGCAGACAAGATATATACCCTGGACAGGTCGCTGGTTTTCTACACAGCTAACACAGAGATATTGCACATCACTTAAACTTTGTGTCAATTTAAAATCAATAATTAATCTAACCGGTATGGTTTTTGATTTTTGCAGAAAATGCAGTGAAGCATTGGGAGCACAAACTCATCATGAAGCTCCAGTCAAGATTTGAACCATGACATTCTGTCTGTGAGCTGATCACTTACAATCCTAAACTTAAATGAAAACTTTATTATTATAGAGCAGATTCCAAAACATAGTTTCTGCTGCAAAAAAGCAAAACTGATAGTAAAAATATGCAAACCATGGGGATGCAGCTGATTACCAAGCTGTTTGGTGTCTTTTTAAAATGAAATCTGCCAACAAAAAAAGGTGTTGCTTTTTGTTTCTTTGGCTGATGTCATCTGCAGGGGTTGCCATAATTTGTACAAAACCCGAGCTTGAACCAACAACTTTAACCCCACAGGACTGTAACACTGACCTGAGCTCAAGCTCCTAATAAACAAATGTTAATCTTGCTTATTTTGGCAGACCTACAATTATGTATCTGTTTGATCTTAGCATGAATTAAATAAGCATCAAAACAGCTTAAATACAGCAAACACTTTAATGAAAAGAGCAAACTTCAGATTATTCAACTGGTGACCTGTCCAGGATGTCCCCAACCTCTGGACAGGTTGAAGGCACATATAAAGACAAACAACGTTCACATTTACACCTTTGAAGCTTTAATACATGTATTTTTATGAAAAAGAAAACAATTTTAAGTGTTGTATGTTCTCAATAATTTGTAAGAGAAAACTCCAAGTAATTCTTTCAAACTTAAGTGCTATTAATAACAAAAAGTTCCAAACCTTCAGAGAAAGTTTGAGAGAAATCTGGTAAGGCTTCACAAACATTCCCTTCTGCTGAGATATATCTCATGAAAGTGCTACTAAGTAAAAATTAAACAGAACCAATAAAAAAGAAAGACGCTTTATTTTTTACAGTTCGTTAATGTCTTTTTCAACATTTTCTATGAAAACTGATTCATCAGAAGGCAGCTATCACCATAGCAACTTTTGCTGAGACCTGTTTAGAAAAGTTAAGGTTTAAGGTAAAAGACCATTCATTAATTTTATTGACAAGATTGTTCCTGATCAGGCTAAGGCTCCAGTTGTCCAGGGGCAAAAGGTAGTGTAGGTCCTAATCAGGCTGCTGGTCCATCCTAGGGCCACATGGAGACAAATCAGTCTCACTGTCACGCCTGAAACTAATTTAAAGTTGCCAATTATGTGTAATGTTTTGGTCTATGTGAAAAAAAAAAAACACAAAGAACAAGGACGCTCCACCAACAAAGGTTTATTCATTTATTCCTTTAATAAAAAAAAAACAAGACAAATTCACATAAAAAAACACAAATCCAATAAATTGAAAGTTTGCAGAAAGAAGAAAAAATCATATATTAAAAATTTTAAACAATAACAATGTTCAAAAATACTTCAGCTTCTCAAACAGCAGCTCTTACAATACAAATTATACAATTTCATATTTCTTTAACAAATTAATTTTTATGATTCTTTTAAACAAATTAACTTAACCAGCATGTTTACAATCACTATCCAGATTATTCCATAATAATAAGACAAAGGTCTTCTTGCTTTCAGGTGAGTGAGCTAAAACCAGGACTTCACTGGACTGACGGAGACCGCTTTGCAAAATTGCAAAACCAGACTGTTTTGAACCATTACCAAATATCTTCATGTGTGTCGCTTGTTGCTTAGATTTTAAGCACGTTTAAAAAATTTACAGAGCAACCGTTTACTCAAAATAGTTGTGCAGTTGTCACATTTGTCTTAAACACTTTCCATTTTAGTTTTTGTCGTTTTAGTGTCAGAGATGTTTTATTGTTTTTTGCAAATCCCCATCTGTTTATGTTTTTGATGCTATAAGAATTTGTAACTTTGTAACTGTGTTCATTAAAGTGCTTTGCAATCGAAACAATAACAAAACAGCTTCTTTATGTGTCTTATGTTTTATGACACCTGTGTTACTGTTTGACAGGTTGGTAGGCTGTGTGCTGGTCTGAGTGACACCACTTGGAGCTCACTTCAGTGGATGAGTGGAACAAAATGATAAAGTAGTAGCATTTTACTGTGGCCAATTGAGCAATAACAGGTCTGTGATACCTTTAGATTTCTGGGGTGAACTGAGATTAATTATCTACATTTGGTTTGTTTTTTCCAACCTCTGAATTTTGTCTATCAATTATTTGGCTATTTTAGACAAATATTGAGCATCCACAAGTGTTTTTAATGGTCTGCACATCCATCCATCCATCCATTCATCCATCCATCGAAGGGAAATTTACTCTGTTAAACACTGACTTTTTTATTGCACTACACATTACTGCTTTTACCTAGAGGTTCACACCATTTTTTTTAAATAAATCTACTTGTATTTTTATCCATTTTTATGTGTTATGATCAAGCAGTGATTAAATAGTTTGATTTGCTTTGAATGACCCATGTCATTGTCATCTCAAAACAGAATGTACTTTTGAATGATACATTAGTTAACACATGCCTTATCACCATACAACAGATCAATGCTTAACTATTTTCTCATCAGAACTCAGACTGTTGTGTAGGGATCTGGTCACAGGGTAGGAAGGCCCTCCCAATCAATGTGACATCTTGCCCTGAGGTGTGGGCAGATCCAGAAGAAACTGGATAAAATGTTGCTTTGTTTTTCTATAACAATAAAGGTCTGTTTTTTGGTCCAGCTGCAGGTCTTTGTATGCATTTATTCTTTGCACTTAAAGGGGCAACATCATGTAAAATCAACATTTTTGAGTTTTATATCATGTTATAATGTTATCCTCTCATCAAAAACATGACAGTGAATCCTGGGACTTCCCCGGGGCCTCCTACCAGTGGGACATGTCCGGAACACCTCTAAGGGCTGCGTCACACGTCAGGATAATTGTGACAAATTCTGGCCCAATTGTGCTCTTCCGACAATCTTAGGTCTTCCAGATTATCATGGTAGCTCTAAAGATAATCTTAGCAGATCTTCCTGCCGTGTGTGGTGAGTCAAAAATGATCTAGTTGGATTGGAAGGACGTCGGGACCGTTCTGACCTGAAATCGGGGATATTCAACATGTTTGATTTTTTTGGCTCGATATCACAGCGTGTGTGGTGTTCACCGAGAACAAACAATCTCACAGCCCGTTGAATTTGACATGCAGCCAATCAGAAAGTGAGGTAATGAGAACACGGAGGGGAATCCAAAATACAGAAGACATAAAAAACTGACATGACTCATCAGAAAGTCCGCTAGACGCTGTAAAAGTAATTTTGAATTGTTTTTTTTATGGTAAAAATAATCCACACGCGATCAACATTGTTTCTTCCTTGTCTCAAATGTTTATTTACTGAACTGAATGTTTATGTATGAAATCTGTTGGTGTGTGTGGTGTGTTGTCTCTTGCTGTATGGCTGTACACCACACACTGTAGGACCAAACCTGGTATATCCATGATTTCCTTACATGTGGGGTCTTTCAGTCTTTGAAAATCAGCCGACAATTTTAAAATCTTGTCGTGTGATGTACGCCTAGTCTAAAGGGAGGTGTCCAGGAGGCATCCTAATCAGATGCCTGAACCACCTCAACTAACTCCTTTTGATGTGGAGAAGCAGCGGCTCTACTCCGAGCTTTCCCTGGATGACGGAGTTCCTCACCCTATCTCTAAGGCTAAGCCCGTCCACCCTACCAAGAATGCTCATTTTGGCCACTTGTATCTGGGATCTGTTTTTTTTTTTTACTATGATCCACACCTCATGACCATAGTTACAATGGTTACAATGTAGACAGATCAGTAAATCGACCTTCGCCTTTCGACACCATGACTGACCAAAGCAACACCTTCATTGCTGAGGACTAGACCCTAATCTGTCGATCTATCACCCACTCCATCCTGCCATCCATACCATGCACTTAAATATTCAAGTCTAATTCTGTATTTGTCTCCTGGTATGCAACGTTGCACTGAAGTAAAATAACTTGATTATCTTAGACATCCATTTTCTACTTCTCATCTGTAGTTCTATCACAGATATAACAGGTACAGAAGGAAACCCAGGCATCCTTCTCCCTAGCAGCACTCTTTAGAGCATAGGCTTCGCAACAATAGTAAGTGAAGGGGACGTGCCCCCCCACATTTCAAAAATATCCGTTTGGACCCCATCCATTTCATCAGTTCACCCAGCACTGTTTTTGTTAGGCGACTTGATAAAAGAATCCATTCCACTAGATTGATAGAAGTAAACTCATCCTACTAAAACTCCGCTCCGAGTTTTCCTGGTTACCTACAACCAGTCAGTCCTAGGCCTGCAGGTACCAGGTAGAAGCAAGCAGCCAGAGGGCAGCTGAATGACATCAGACTGCCTGCACCGGGTAGATGGGAGAAAGACTATGCTGATTTCCCAGAGTACAAATATCCAACTTAAAACGAACATATAGCTGCTACTAGAAGGCAGCGTGGTTGATGATAAGTAACTGGATCCTTCCACAGACACACAGAACATTAGGAGATTCTTTACAGAGAAGCAGAAAGTAAGTTAAACTCTCCACAGGACAACTTCTTACTGTGTAAAGTTAATGCAGTTAGCTGCTGGCTACTGCTAGCGTAGATATCACGACCAATTAATGCTGTAATTCAACCTGGAAAGACTCACACAGAGAAATATAGCAGTTAAACAGTGTTATTGATATGAGAAAGTTCTTTGGCGCTTGAGCCCCGGCAGAAGAGGTGTGAGCAGCAAACTGCTGTTAGCTAGCAATCAGCTTAGGTTTTAGGACTAACGTGTTCCCCCCCAGGCTAGGACACTGGTGGTGGTGTGGAGGCCAGAGGGAAGAGGGAGCTAGAAAAGCCTGAGATGAAGGTGGAGGTGAGTTGAACACGTCTGAAGAGCAGATTGGTCCTTGGGTGCTGGGCCTTTAGACCTGGATCCCTGAAAGATGACTGATACGATGAGGCGAGGATCCGGTGCTGATTGACTACAGCTGATGCTGCGATTGGATGGAGCAGGTGAGGTGGAAAGAGTCTTTCAGTATGAATTTGCACATAAGCTTAATTTCACAATATCTGCTAAAATGCAGTGATCAGCTGGTAATATTACCAGCAAGAATAAAATGATCACATCATGAGTTTGTTGGGTGTTTTTATTAAAGTATAAAATTATTGCATCCTAAAACGTATTATGAGAGCAGTATTTTTAAGAATAGTTTCAACATAAAACAGTTTGGTTTATGTCTGACAACTTAAATTTTTAATCATCAGATAATGAGCCTGTTGACTCACAATCACTAATGAAACAAGACCAAATAGTCATCTGTTATTTATTGATCTTATTTCATGATGTTTTTTGACTTATCAAAGCTGACTGACTTCAGCTGGCAATAAAAAAACCTACTGTTTAATCCATCTTCATGTGAGCTGATGAGAGTCAGGGTCAGCAGGTAGGGACAGTTCTGTGACTCAGGTGAGTGATGATGATGATGAAGGTGCTGCTGGGAAATTATGAATAAAATCTAAAATGTTTACTCAAATCATTATTTATTTTTAATCCATTCTAGACAGTTGTGTGAAGTTTATAAAACTACTAATTTGAAGGTATAACCTTACAGCATGATTAAACTGAATTTTATTATATTTTGAATAGTATAAAAATCATGGGCTTCTTTAACTTTCACTTTAATTTGTAGGAAGTGACAGAAATTGAGGTGGCACCAGGATAGGAAAAAACCTCCATCCGTTTGTCCATCCATTTTCTTCCGCTTATCTGGGGTCGGGTCGCAGGGGCAGCAACCTAAGCAGAGAGACCCAGACTTCCCTCTCCCCAGCCACTTGGGCCACCTCTTCTAGGGGAATCTCAAGGCGCTCCCAGGCCAGCTGAGAAACATAGTCCCTCCAGCGTGTCCTGGGTCTTCCTCTGGGTCTCCTCCCAGTGGGATGTGCCCGGAACACCTCACCAGGGAGGAGTCCAGGAGGCATCCTAACTAGATAAGCCACCTCAACTGGCTCCTCTCGACGTGGAGGAGCAGTGAGTCCCTCCCAGATGACTGAGCTTCTCACCCTATCTCTAAGAGAGAGCCCAGACACCCTGCGGAGGAAACTCATTTCGGCCGCTTGTATCCGCGATCTTGTTCTTTCGGTCACTACCCAAAGCTTGTGACCCTAGATGAGGGTAGGAACGTAGGCCGACCGGTAAATCGAGAGCTTTGCATTTTGGCTCATCTCTCACTTCACCACAACAGATCGGTACAGCGCCTGCATCACTGCAGATGCAGCACCAATCCGCCTATCGATCTCCCGCTCCATTCTTCCCTTATTCGTGAACAAGAACCCAAGATATCCACGAGCACGGTTCGACTCTATTCACTTTGGGTCTGGATGGTTCAGCTCGCTGGGTGTGTGTCTTTACTGCTGTGTGTCCCACTCTGTGGGTGTGATTATGGGCGGGCCGTCTGCAGCGGCTTCAACTGTAAAAAAAAAAATAAATACATAAAAAAGCCGTTGTGGTCTTACCGTTCGGACTTCACTTTTTATTTATTTATTTATTTTTCGCGGTGCTGTTTATAAGCGCTTGTGTAACCGTGGGTGGACAGTTTGTTTAAAATCTCCCAGTTATCTACTCAGCTTCTTCTCCTTCACCTCCTCTCCAGGAAGTGTTTACAAGCTCTGCCTTTCTCAAGATCGCCAAAACTGTTAGATGGTTTTATCACTGCTTCACTATGTCGTTGTATCGTGCCGCACGCTCGTATTCCAAAACAAAAGCGTCTCTCTCCAGGAGGAAGTTTGCACAAGTAACACCTTTCCTGTGTCAATCAATCCCAGAGCTAATCCACAGGCAGCATTCTGCTGACGTCAAAATCGTAAGCGTGCTGTACTCGCTTTTACCCGCTTAGAACCACCGGCGAGGTTCTGAAACAGTGCGGCTGTGCACGGTTCATTGCGCTTGGACCTTAATGGAGATGCACGGGGCCGAGGCCGAGCTGACCCGAACTGGGTACAAGTGTGTCCGTGGAGGTGGGGCTTTCAACTCCTCCACTTGGGTCAGGACATCCTCCCCGACCTTGAGGCGGCACTCTACACTTTTCCGGCTCAAGACCATGGTCTTGGATTTGGAGGAAGAAACCTGTAAACCTATTTTTGCTTTAATAATTACTTGCAGATTGCGACAACAGACAATTGTTTTTTGTCACCATAGCACAGTGTCATTTTATGTTCTGAAGGCTACATGATGCTCTGTCCCTTTTGGTTCTGAGTAGGCCTACTAAATGAGAAAAGGTGAAACGCCCCTTTAAATTCACTGTTTGTGATTATCAATATTGCTCCTGTTTTTTGGGTAAAGTTATTAATATTAGTTTTAAACATGCACTTGAGGGTCATAATTATTTATCACAGTGGCATGTTACAATTAAAAATAAATAAAGAATAAACAATATAAAAATAAAAGCCACCCCTAAACTCATTGGATATTGTATCACATTATTAACCTTAACTCAGTCATAGCAGTGAGTTTAAAAACAGGATGATGGAACTAGTTTAATGAAGAACCTGTCTCTGAAAGTGTTTATTTATGTAGGTAAAAGTATGTTTAAGAACCCGTTAAAATACACCAGAATGCAGGAAATGGTATTTATTTTGTTCAAATTTTGCCCTCCAAGCAAGTTTTGGGTTGGTCTGAAGTCCTAAAACCATCCTCTCAGTTGGTGTGAATGGTCATAAAAGATTTATTAAATATTTAAAATGAATAAAATGTTGTAGTTGGAGGCAGGGTATTCAAACTTACTCAAAAATAACACAAGGGTACATATTCTTTTAATTACAATATTTAAATAACGAAAAATTTAGTCAAATCTTTTATAAAACTTTTCAACTTAGCTTTCAAGTGTTCTATAGATTATCTTTAGAAATGTTTTAGTGGTCAGATCCCATAGAAAACACACTGTAATATTTTAGTGGTTTAATGTTTTAGTGATTTTGTATCACATATAGAAAGTTTCTTCATTATCAACTAAAGGTCCTGTCACATTATGTTTTATACAACTTATGCCAACCTATGACAAATTTGTCCAACACTGAAGATGGAATATCAAAAATCTACTGGAAGATTATTTGGGATGTATAAATAGTGTAATGTTAATTATTAGAATAAATATATAACCTATATGAGTAATTTAGTCATAACAAAATTGGCATAAGTTGCCACAATTTGTCTAAAATGTTACAGTGTGACAAGACCTTAAGTTTGAAGAATTGGTGGTTTTGTGCTGACTTCTGATTTAGTTTTGATTACCATAATCAGTTCATTTCTTTATGGCTGTACGTCTTCTTTATTTGTTCATTTATTTTATTACTTGGTTCATTTGGTTCACCTTTAGATTCAGGATAGCTTAAGCCAGTCATTGTAATCAGAATTTATTTTGTTTCCTCTCCATATCTCAAGAAGAAATTATATTTAAAAAAAGCTTTAAATACTTTTTTCTATTCTAGGAAACTTTTTAACAACAAATTACAAGTGACTATTTTCCCTTTAAATCTGTACTTCAACCTGATTTTTTTTTCTATTATCACGTACCTGTAAAAATGTTCCAGTCACTCAAAATAAAGGGCAGGCATTTTCTTATTAAGAGTAAACAAGCAGGTAATCTGGGTTATGTCCTACTTAAGATCAAGCAAGATGAGATTATATTATGTTAAGAGCAAAAAGATCAGTGTGTATGAGAGATAAGAACGGAGCGGCGTGTGTGAGAGACTGAGTGCTTTGGCAGTTGGCTTGCTTTGCTGCATGGTTGGCATATTTTCAGTTGGATGAGAGGATATTTATGTGATGTCAGCACACATTAACCTTCCTGAAAATACATCGGTAACAAACAGGGACACGTGTGCCCAGATCCCACCAGCTCCGAGGAACAAGCCTCTGGAAGGAAAGGCGATTGCTGAACAACACAATATTGTATCTGAAAATAGAAAGCGGCAGATAAAAAATGGAGGGCTTTTTGGTCGGAGAGGGATCAGAGAGCTTTGACAGCTGGGAGTTCTCATACTGAATTTGTGTTTAAAAGCTCCAGGTTAATTGATGGAGCTGATGTTGTGCAGAAGCTCCTTAATTATTAAAATCAAAGTTACAAACTATGAATCAATTGCCACAAGACTTGGCAATTAACTAATTGGTTTACTGTCCCTTGAGTACGCACATATGTAGCAGATCAAGCATGATCAGCAGTGAAAATTTAAAAAACATGCTAACAAGTTCCCTGTTTTTATACGTGAAGCCTAATTAATTACATTTTCCATAGGCTCATTAAAACTAAACAAAAACTCTTTTTACGGTGTAGAAAAAATGTAAGATGATGGTTTTATTACATAAATTGTTTGTTAAAGTGTTAAAATATGAGTGATTATTTTCCCTGTCAAAATACAAAATTATCTTTAAAACAAAAAAATACTCGTCAGAAATGCATCCGATCTTTAGATATGTATAATGTACAATATAAATACTGTATAATCATGTTTATAAATCTACATTACTCCATTTTTTTTCACAGCGTTGACTGTTTGACTGTTTGGCTCTGCAATGATCTCATCCTATTGTACCCCTGAGAGTTAGATGACTCTGAGTGGTGAGATGGAGCAGTAAACACTAAACAGCTGTCACATAAGGGTGATATACTGTACCTGCAGGCAGAGAAGCTCACTCATCAATCTGTCCAGAAGGGTGTAACTACTCCCACCGTCTTAGAATACCTGTATTTTGAATTTCCACTGCAGCCTTTCTGTGTGAGGTTAACAGGTGCACGAGTTGGTTTTCTCCAGAAGCTCCGGTTGGTCAGTGACTCTAAATTGATCTCTGTGTTGATGTTTAGATGGTCTGGTGACCTGTCCATGCTGTTCCTTTCCTCTCATTCTGCATTGATTAACTGCATACATAGCAGACAGGTGTGGGCCGGATCTGGTGTCAAGCTGGCACTGCTGTCTGACTGCTGGCATGCCAAGTTGTTTGTCTGACGTGTGCCAGGTCTGCCTGATAGCACTGTTTTTAAGATAGCATAATAAAACTGTGGATTGGTTTGTATGGCCCATATTTGTCAATGACACAACTGGCCTAGTTGTTGTTTGGTTCATGTGGTGCTGGCCCATGCATAGATCACTTCTAGCAAACCACATCTGGGCCACCAAACAGCTGTCATTCTTTGCAGTACCTGGGCCGAGTGTTAGTGCATTATGTGGACCAGAACTGGACCAGTTAAATTTTGCTATGTGGTTTTTTGAAAATAACACGTTTTCTGTTCAGTGTTCATTTTCTTTTCCCAAGTACAGACATTTTCTATAAATTTTCAGGAAAAGTTGATTAGATTTCACGCTTTTTTTAATATTCAAATAAATTAAAGCAAGCCCAAAAGACTGTGTACTAAAATGAATCAAATCTCTCTTGTTCATAAAAGAAACATTTGTTAGCAAAATAACTAGGCAGAGATTAGTGCACCTCAGAAAATAAATATTGAATGTACACCTAAAACTGCAAACATTTTAGAGTCAACCTCAATTCAAGATGGCTACTGCAGCAACCTTAGCCAACACAAAAACAGCCATAACTCATTTAGTATTTATAGATGTTGAGCTAAAGTTTGATGTGCTACTAGTTGACACTAGTTTGTCATTCACCTCAAATATTTTGAGCCCAATAACTCATTGTACAAAATCTCCAAAGATCTCCAAGATAGCTCATTATTTTTATTGTAACTGTCAATAGTAGTAGTCTGAAACTGGCATGAAACATTCATTCAATCTAGATATTATAAGTCTAATGGAAAACACACCTGCTATCAATTAATGTGATTAACATACTTGTTAAACAAATCTAGTAGTGTTGCCTTTTCCAATGCAGCACCAAGACAGCTGATGCCTGCCTGTGGGGTAAATGTGTGGGTTTGAATGACTGATAGAGTACTTAGGTGAGCCTTTCTCACACTGAGTTACTGACTCAACTGTGCTCTTCTTTAATTACTACTGCCACCCTGTAAGAACTGTTTAGAAGAGTATCCTGCCTCAGTTCTTTCTTTACAGTGATAGAAACTGCTAACCCACTCTGTCTCTCCCACTCGCTCTCTAAAACCTTTAACCAGAGGCAGTGAGGGCTGCTCGGGCCCCTCTGGGCTTTGTCAGCCAGCTCCTGGCTTTGCATGTTACAGACAGTTCAGTGTTTTCCTGCTGCTGCCTCGTGGGCAGAGATGCTAATACGAACCGTTTCAGGATGAGACAGCTTTGGCGAGAATGTGCACTGATGTCTACAGAGAAGGACTTACAATGCCTCCTCGCTGCATTGCTCCTCTATCACCGACACAAACGTGAGAGCTGAATTTAGAAACATAAATTAAACGTGCACCCGGCGCTACCCAGGGCATTGCAGCTTTTTCTGGGTTTGGAGCTGCCAAAAATAGTTTCACGTGAAATTGATTCTGAATTTTTCATGACTGTACAGTCTGCAAGGAGAAGCTAAATAAACTGGTACCACAATTAAAGGGAAATGCTAAAACTATGTGGATAAGTTGTTTGAAAGATAATAAGCTGTGTTATCAAAAGAATCTATGGAAGTGAAGAACTGGAACAAACTGCTGATTGACTTGATCAGTTGGTTAAAGGCTCCTACAAACTTTGCACGAAAGTAAGGTAACATTTATTTATATAGCACTTTTCAGCAGCAAGGCGATACAAAGAAGCAACAAAGTTATCTTTCTTGAGAAAACAATATTCTGTGAGAAAGCAAGAGGCGTAATTTATTAATTTTTTTCCTGCAGCCCCTGTTGGAGAGTTCTTGCCAGTTTTCAATACAACCTCTGGGCAGAATATTTTTCTTGTGTGGTGTTCAAAACCAATTGTATAATAGATCAAAATTTTACAGTGGGTGTGGTTTATGCATATATATCAACCCCTTTGTACATTTACCTGTATCTTGACCCTCAAAAATTTATAATTTTCCCAAAAAAACTCATTGTACTCTCAAGGGAGCAGACAAGCAGGCTGTCAGCTGCAGAGGGCAAAAACAGGTGGGAGGAGATAACAGCAGCACAGAATAAGGGAGAGGAGGATGGGGAGGTGGAGAACTTATTTCTTTATCTCAACGGGTTGCAGCCAGTTGGAAAACAGCAAAGCACAAGCATCTGCGAGGTTGTCTCACAACTATTGTAGTGAGTTTCAATTTCCGAATCAATGTTAAGTCATCAATTGTACTCTGTGTTACACTGATTTTCATTCCTCTTATGTTTGTTCTCACCATAGATGCAAACATCATAGTCCTGACCTCATCTGTTAGTCTGTCCATTTGTTTGTTCATTTACACGAATCCCCTTTAATCTCTGTCTACGACTATTCTTCTTTCCTGGGGTCCAACAGGAAATAAAAACATATTAGAACAGAATCAATGAAAAAACAAAAATTAAACAATGAAACAGAACATAAAAGTTATTAAAACACATCAATAAAAAACAAAAATTAAACAATGAAACAGAACATAAAAGTTATTAAAACACATCAATAAAAACAAAAATTAAACAATGAAACAAAACATAAAAACTTATTAAAAGAAAATCAATAAAAAACAAAAATTAAACAATGAAACAAAAAATAAAACATATCAGTTCATACATATCAACAAATCAATCAACATGACTACAAAGCTAAATGGTTGGTGCAGACCCCCTGAAACAACCACAGCCAACTTCAACACTTCAAAAAAAAAACAATAGGCTCAAACACTTTAAAATAATACAATACACAAACACAGAGAAAAAACACTCAATTAAATGTCTCAAGTGAATAACTGTCCATGACCAGAGTCCTACAGCATGTCTCACTGTTGTCCTTCTGTCCCCATGTCCCATACCTAAGACACTTCTCTGCAACTGCAGATTTCCTGTACAGCAACTAAATCAATGCAGTTCAATTTATTAATGCAACCATCATTGGCAAAGCTGAAGTGATTTTGCAACAAAAATAATATTTTTTTCAAATTGTACATTTTAACTGATATGTTTTTATTTAGTCCACATTTACTGATGATTTACTGGAGATGTTTTTAAAAGGTCACAGGTTACTGGAATGGTTTGTTTTTATTTATTTAGTGAAGACCCTGTGATAAATGATGGGGTCATTTTACACAGTAAGCCAACTAAAGTTTTGTGTGGTGTTTTTGCAAGATTCCAGGTCAGCTCATGCAAATCACTTTGTGTTTTTGAAAGTTAAAATTTTTTTTTTAGCATAAGACACATAATGCATTGTTTGCTCTTTATAGACATATTTAGCAAAAACATTTTTTTTACTCATTTGTTTGTATGGTCTCTGAGCTCAGCTCAGGGCAAACTGTTGTCATGGCAACACCTGCCTCTTCAGATTACAGAAACCAGTTCAGTAATGGGGATTTTAGCTGCCTAGTCGTGGTCGGATCTGTTTTAGCACAAAATTGGCATTTTATTAAAGAGTCAAGAAGGACACCAAGGAAGATGGACAATGGATCCGTCCATTCCTGTGTAACTTTTGGCTAAACCTGTGAGCATCAGTTGCGGCATATGCTACCAACTCTGTGGTGGTCTCAACCGATGACCCGTATTTAAATTCTTTGCACCTGCAAAGATCATTGGAGGATTTTGAACACAGTTTAAATAGAAAACAATATATATCTGCTCAGCATAATTTTCCCTAAAGATCCTTCACAGAGCAAACAGATTTGCAGAGAAAATGATGCGTGCAGACACCCCGCAGGGCATGCTTGCATCTCTTCACAATATAAATCTCCCAAACCAAAATGAAAGTTGGTTTTTATGAGGAACTTGAGTCCAGCTGCAGTGACAGAAGTTTTACCTCCTGATTTAGAAAGTAAGTTTGGTATTAATTTGATATTCAGATTAGGGAGCGTGGTGAATTATTGATTAGTATGTTTAATTAAGTAGTAATTAGATGACACATCCTTGTACAGTAATTACAAAAGAATAAGAAAATTTGTCAAACAACTGACAGGGCAGAATTATTCAAACTGCCATATCTGCTTTAGCTCACGTGTCATTCAGTCAAGTCACTCAGATTTTCCTGCTCCGACAATACATTTAGGGCATGGGTGCATGCAGAGGATACATTTCAAAAACAATTCTTGTCACTCAACAAGAAACAGTGAAGTCTAGAGCTTATAATCTCATGCATATTTAATGAGGATATATTAAAAACGTGCTGCCTCGTATTGAAGCACGCTCAGCTGTGTGTGGCAGCTATTTTTAGCACCTCCTTTGACTGTTTCTGGCTCCGCACGTGAGGCTTTGGGAATGTCAACAAAAGGCAACAGATAACAAGATGGAAAATGGGAAATGTCAAAGATGACAGAGTTGCTGTGAGTATCTGGGTGCAGATTTTTTGTAAATATTGTCACCTTGATTAGTGTCTGGGCTTAAAGGTGAAATACTGGCCTTTTGCCTGTCAGACGCAGGCTTGTTTTCTTTTTTTTAAGATTTAATGCTCCTTTATTCCCCTGCAAGAAGATGACTTGAAGGGATCTATTTATAGGACAGAATAGTCATGTGATAAACCAAGGAGATAAAAACAGAGCGACAGAGAGCAAGACAGCAAGAAAAGGGAGCTAATGATGTAGATGTGAGGGCGGGGGGTGTTATTTTTAAATAAGAGTGAAAACTTTGGTAGCTGTACAGGTGGGTGGTTTAGGGGAAAATATATCAGTCCTCACATATGTTCTATGCTGTGGACTGTTGTGGCTCAGCTGTGGTTTGTAGCTCTGATGCTGCAGGTTTGAGCCCAGGTTATATCAGAAAGGACATCCACTGTAAAACAGTGCCAAGTCTTTAATGCAGGGGTGTCAAACTCAGTTACACAAGGGGGCCAAAATTCTAAACTTGGTCCAAGCAAAGGGCCAATCTCTGTCAATATTTATTCAAAATGTTTTAAAATGTATTATTATAAAATAACATTTTCTAAAAGAAATTTTATGTGATGTTTGGAAAATATTAAATTTATAACTACACATTATCTTACGTTTTCTCTATCAACATTAACGTATCATTGGATATCCTGAAAGTCGCTAACAAGTAGAATGCATTATTACTTTTAACTTTTTGGTTTATTTTTTTAGAAATGCATTTTATCACAACTCAGAAAATCCAGTTATTTGACTTTATAACAGTAACTAAGAGAATTAAAAAAAAACCATATACTTAAAATAGATTCTCTGTGGTTCTTTCCATAACAAAATAAAAGATTACTAAAAAAAATTCTAACATAATTTTCTTGGCCAGCTGTTGTTAGAAGAATGCACTAAATCCAGTGACAAGAAAACCCCCAAAACAAACAAACAAAAAACAAACATAAAACCATTTCACATTTACAGTATTGCCTTTGGGGCCAGATGCAATGGTAATTGCGGCCAGAAATGGCCCGCAGGCCTTGATTTGACACTCATCCTGGTGACTCCTAAAGAATAGAAGCAGACAAATAAAAAAATAATAAGATATTTAAATTACATTTTGTGATTAATTATCTATTTAGTGACTTTAAGTAGCTTTCAATATAAATATAAATAACATTACTGTATGATGAGTCATTACCTAAAGTGGACAAATTTGACAACCTCTTAGTTGTCACCATTCTCTCCTGTTTCTCACCTACACTTCATCATTTGTAAAATCTTCAGCCGTTTCAGCACCAGACACCTCTGCCTGCCCTGCTTTCCAGCCAATAGGATCATCAGATCTCCCTGACCCTCCCCACTACCAGGTTCTTTCTCATCTCATTAGCTCCACAGTCCTTGCCAGAGATTCTGCATTTCAGCCATCAGTTTCCTGTTCTTTTTCCTCCAGCTTGCCTGCTCTCTGCTCATGACCTTCAGCCTGTTTTTTTTTCCTCTGACTTATGTCATTATGGTATTGATTGATTCCTGGTTTGTATTTAGTTAAAAAAGTTTTACTTGGCGTTAAGTTCCTGTACATCCTCACTGACCTTGCAGCAGCAGTACAACGGTTTATAAGAAGTAATGTTTCCAAGCTGACTCGTTTGTAAAAACTGAACTAAAAACTAACCATTTCTAAAAACTGTATTTTACCTCTGTGTCATGATATTGGGGTCTTTGTGTCCTGTTTGGTTTTCTTTGGGTATATTGTGTTTACAGTAGTTTAGTTTTATTCAGTTCTCTTAATTGTCATCAAATTTCTTCAGTTTTATTTTTCTTCTAGTTGCATTCACACGTTTCTCAGCAGCAATAACCTCACCTGTGTTCAATCAGTAATCAGTCCGCCTCCCGGTTTTCTTCCATTTATTGTCTGTTTGCACCTGTGTATTTTGCCAGTTTTTGAAATATTCTTTTACTAAAGTTTTTTAGTTAAATTTTTGCTACTGTAATAAGCCTGCTTCCTTATTCCTGCATTTGGGTTTATTCAACCTCCTCATTAATAACTCTCAATGTTTTGGACCCCAATAATTAAATCATTTTAAAATGATCTTGTTTGTTTTTTTAAATTTAATTTTAATTTATTTTTTTGTCTTTTTTGAACTGAAATGTTTTATTTAGAATGTTATTTTGGTGGTTCCTAAACTTTTCTGCTTCTGACTCAAATAGAACAATAATTGTGATCTTGATTATCTTTGGTTTAAGTATGCAAACATTTCTACAGGTCAGTTAAACAAGAACTTAATGACACAACTACAATATGTACATTTTATTTATCACTACTTTTTATCTTTTGGCAAAATTATGAGAAATGCTTTTAAAATTACATTGTTTTAGGAAATCACCTTAAGACCCCAATAGTTTATTGATTTGCAACCCAGATATGGAGGTTTAATCTGAACTTAGGAATCACTGTATTATGGTTTTAGAAAGATTAGCCAAGTTTTATGAAAAAAAATAATAAACTTGTCCTAATTAGTTTTTTAGTGTTGTTTGAAAAATGATCCTGCCTAAATAATACTATTAAAATTAAAGTGTTAAAATGAGAAAACTTGACAGATTTGGTCAAAAAAGTGTTTTTATTTTTAATTATTATTCACCACAGTAAAAGTTACTATAGGTTAGTTAGGGTTTGTATTACTTTGTGACATTATCTGATAATACATCAAAGTTAAAGCAAATCATTTGGACTAAAAGTGAATCTGACAATGAAACATTCCTCCAATACGCTCCAGACTAATGTGTCTTTTGGACTTCTTCAGCTTTTAATCAGGCTACTTTGATATGATAAGATGTGAAGTGAAATGAAATCAACTGAGCAGTGATGTCACGATTAGTGTGTGGAAATCATCTCAACTTGTCAATCATTTTCCATCGCAGCACCCATCAAATCCCCAGAGAAATGAAGGCCAAGGGCACTAAAGATAAAACTGACAAAGGATGAAGAAAAATTAAAAAAAAACAAATCTGTTGGGGAAATATGGATTACAAGGTGGTGGTGGGAAAAATGAAAATGGGAATAAAATAATATAAATGTATTAATATATGTCTCCAAACTATAATTAGAAAAATGTCTAAGAATATCCAGAAAATATGCAGTGAAATACTGATAAAGTTATTACTGTACAGGAAAATCTTTGGGGCTTATTATGCCGTCAGTCACTGGGGTTTAGCTTCTAATCCGATCCCAAACAGAACCCTAAATCCAGTCATCTTTATTCAACTGCTCACTCGCTAATGCATCCCACTAAGGAATGCTGTACGTTCTGTCTCCATAAATCTTTTCCACCCATCACAGATGTCTACTTAAGCTAATTTCTCAGCTGGAGACACATTGTACCCATCAGTTAGCAATTTGAAGGGTATGAAATAAAACAATAGATGATCTGTTTTTGGTTTTGTTTAGATGGTTTTTAGTACACCTTTTCACTCTGAGCAACATGTTCTTTCCATGAGTAAACAGTGTTTTTAGTGTGGGCAGCCTAAACAAACTGTAAGACATCACAGACATCAGTAGGGATTAAAAAATGTCACAATGTAAGATGATAAAACAGACATTTATTAGATTTTAAAAGCTTGTTTCAGTTTGACTAATATCAGCCATTTTAACATGTTTTGAATGCAGCAAATTGAAAATCCCTGTTTAAAGAGTCCCATGTTCCCAGGCAAGCAAGACAACTTTAAAACCAATTGTAGCCAAAAAGTATTTAGTGTACCCTCATAATCAATGTAAAATACTCAACAAATACAGAATGTTAAAGTTAGGCTAACAATTTAGGATATGATGCAAAGCTTCAAACTTAAATCATTTTTTCCCAACTGAGGTTGTTCAAAGGGCTGTTTACAACGATTAAAACAATGATTGTTCATCTCCTTCCCACAAAATAATGAAATTATTTGATAATTTGAGGAATAAAATGGCTTAATAAGAATCTGAACGCATGAGAATTATGTTTTTTCCACTTGTAGGCAAAAAAAGTTTTTTTTAATTGTTATTGAATTGATAGGTAGTTTTGAAACCCTAATTTTAAAAGTATGTATTTTATAGTTTACGTCTTTATACACATCTGCAAAAATACATATCTTATGAAAGGAAATCTGTTTGTGTTTCTATGTCTGATTTGTCTTACCAATATGTTCTGTCAAGAGATGAAACGCTTTAAACGTATCAGTGATGAGGTGTATATTTCAGCATTTTTTTTAATTAAAATTTAATTTTTTAAAAAGTTTATTTTATTTTTGTTGAAGCTCCTCATGTCATCCTGCAACCAACTGTGATGCTGGTTTTTCTATCATTTTCACTGCAAAATGCAGGTAAGATACTTGCTACCTATTGATTCTTCACATAACCCCACCTTCAAAAGGATCAAAATATATTTTTCAAACAGAAAACAAGGATGAATAGTGAAGTGAAAGGATGATAGCAGAAATCATAGTGGTCACATGGATTGATATAAATACCCATAAAATCAGTGTAAGTGTAAATGTGTAAATCCATTTACGTAGAAATAGATCACATATTTCTCATGTAATGAGAAAAGTGTGGGTTAAAAACAATTTACCTTTTTAACCTTCCGTAGATGACTTGTTTGCCTGCTGTACTCCTATAGATTTTGTAAGAAGCTAGGGGTTAGCCATATGAGGGTCACATCCTGTTGGCTCGGCAGCCTGCCAATCTTTTTACATTTGCACTTACGTTGACCATCTCCCTGGTGTATTCTGCTGGTCATGTTAAAAGGAAAGGCAAACTGTTCTCCTTGGAAAACTCACAAGTCTGTCACTAATCTCCAAGAAATGCTGCTTACTCAAAGTACAACTTGGGAGAAGATTGCTTTCCTTGCTGCTGAGGTGTTGAACATAAACATGAATTTGGTTTTAACTGGCTGCTGTGGGACATGAATGGAAGTTTTACTTGGGAAGCAGTAGATTGTTTAATTGAAGGATGATGCATCTGTCAGGTCCACAGGCAGGTCTTGTTGCCTGATTTCTTAAAGATGTGACTTTCAGATACTGTTTATGTGTTGTAACATTTTTTTTTAAGATTAATAATTGTTTGTCCTCCACTTTTGCCCCAACTAGTTTCTGCATATTTTTAAATAGGGGCAGATATTATAAGATTTTTCTTCCTCTGCTACCTTTCATTTTATTTCATTTGTATATATT
>JARVJO010000111.1:15563647-15580742 GCA_031762555.1 Cynodonichthys magdalenae | reverse complement strand
ATAAATTCCTGACAGCCATTCACGGACTACGTTTGCATTATTTTGGACCACTGTTGTTTCTGCCTGGGCAAATAATATTGTTTTCCACAACAGACTCAATGTCCCAAACCGCCCCCGGAACATATTTGAAGTTCTCCCGGAGGTGTGAGTTGAAGCTCAGTCTGATGGGAGACTCTGCCAGACGTTCCCAGCAGACACTCACTATACGTTTGGGCCTGCCAGGTCTGACCGGCATCATCCCCCACCACCGGAGCCAACTCACCACCAGGTAGGGGTCAGTTGACAGCTCTGCCCCTCTCTTCACCCGAGTGTCTAAGACATGCAGCCACAGATCAGATGAAACGACAACAAAGTCGATCATTGAACCATGGCCTTGGGTGTCCTGGTGCCAAGAGCACATATGGACACACTTCTGTTTAAACATGGTGTTCGTTATGGACAATCATGACCAGCACAGAAGTCCAATAACAAAACACCGTTCAGGTTCAGATCGGAGGGGCCGTTCCTCCCACCCACGCCCCTCCAGGTCTCACTGTCATTGCCCACGTGAGCGTTGAAGTTCCCCAGCAAAACGAGGGAATCCCTGTTAGGAGCACTCTCCAGGACTCCAAAAAGGGTGGGCAATCTGAACTGCTATTAGGCGCATAGGCAACTGTCAGAACCCGTCCCCCCCACACGTAGGTGGAGGGAGGCCACCTTCTCGTTCACCGGGGTAAACCCCAATGTACAGGCACCAAGATGGGGGGCAATAAGTATGTCCACTCCGGCTCGGAGCCTCTCAGCATGGGCAACTCCAGAGTGGAAGAGTGTCCAACCCCTCTCAAGGAGACTGGTTTCAGAGCCAGAGCGGTGCGCCGAGGTGAGTCCAACTATATCTAGTCGGAACCTCTCAACCTCACACTCAGCTCAGCCTCCTTCCCCACTAGAGAGGTGACATTCCACATCCCTAGAGCCGGCTTCTGAAGCCGAGGATCAGACCGCCAAGGTCCTCGCCCCCGACTACTGCCCATCACACAATGCACCCGACCCCTTTGGCCCCTCCAACAGGTGGTGAGCCCATGGGAAGGGGGACCCACGTCTCCTCTTTAGGCTGTGCCCGGCCGGGCTTCATTGGGGAAAGCCTGGCCACCAGGCACTTGCCAACGTGCCCCACCTCCAGGCCTGCCTCCAGAGTGGGGCCCCGGTGACCCACGTCCGGGCGAGGGCACACTTAGTCCATTTATTGTGCTCATCATAAGGGGTCTTTGGGCTGCACTTTGTCTGATCCCTCACCTAGGATCGGTTTGCCTTGGGTGACCCTACCGGGGGCATGAAGCCCCCGACAACATAGCTCCTAGGATCATTGGGACACTTAAACCTCTCCACCACAATAAGGTGGCAGCCCAGGGAGAGGTATGCCAATTCATAAAAATAAATTAATAAAATCAAATCTCACCATTGTTTCAACCCTCCTTCCTGAACCTGCCTGTGGCCTTCAATAACAGAGAAATGGAGAAAAAATAAAAAGATCTTCAGCAAAATTAAACCAGAGCAAAACAATGAAATGGTTTGTACGACAATCACCCTGTATGCCAAATATTCAAACAAATGTCTTGTGCAACTCGTTAAGTCTTGATAGGTTGTGGATGATGTCAGCTACTCTCACACCAAATTTGAACTCAATGGGCTTCATGCAAGAACCATTCATATGAACAGATTTGTTCTTAAGTTGTGCGTTGAGTGATTTAGGAGAACTTGTGGCATTCAACAATGTTTTTGTATTCTAAGATTTTTTCCAGATACAAACAAAATTCACGTGTGGTCCAGACCTGTTGTATATTTTACATTCAGTCAGTCTGCTGTTATCCAGATGAATTTTCTTCAATAATAACGTTTATATTTCGTTAGTTTGAAGATATTTTAAGTTGAAAATAAATCACACTCCATAATTATGTTGACAATAGGCTATTCTGTTTGAATTAGAATTATATTTTTAAACGTAATAATGTAGACTAATGGTATAAATTGTTTAAATTAAAATAAATTGGCTATTAATGCTGATGCATAACATAATATTAATATGAAGATCTCAAAATACAAACCAACTTAAATTAATTGAAGTTTAATTTGTCTCAGTATATGGTGAGCTTTATAAGTTGGTATTTTTTTAATCAAATTTTATTTTGTTTATTTATTCAGCAGATCAGCTAAGCTATGTTCTCCAAAGTGCAAGACATAATTTGGAGACATTTTAAAATGTTTTTTTTCAGAACCGCATCTGACACCACTTGCAACGGCGGGAGCAGGGAGGGGGGTCGGTGCACGACTGGCACATTGCTGTGGCTCTTCTTCTGAATAAAGGAAAATTATTTGTTTACACTTGAATTAAAAATATTTGACCAAAGGAAAACCGGAGCAGGACTAGAGAGAGATGAGTATGATTTAGATTTTTATTTCTGTGACTGTATACGACCCATGAGCGACACGACATTAACAGCAGTCGTCATTTCATCCCTCAGCTTCAGCAGCTCCTTAAATTCCATAGCTGACAGATTTTCTTTTCTGGATTTCTGGGAGCAGGACTTCAGTCTCTGAACTTGTGAAGTTCTTCTTTTTACTTTGCATTTTGTCATTTTCATGAACGAACACTTTCTGGTATGTGGGGCAGGAATCGTAGCCTTATATGGTGTTTTTGGGGTGTAATTTCCTCTCCTCGTGCACGAGCACCTGAATACGCATTAATTAGTTTATGCTGCTCATTTACACACTTTTCCTGAAGATAGAAGCATTTGTTGAATCTGACATGGCATGTTCGTAAGAACCCTTTGTACGAACAAAAGTAAGAGAAATTTAAGATAAAAATACAAAAATGTTCTTGCATGAGGCCCATTATGAGTAGATGCTTCTGAACCAAAATATTTTAAGAGGCAGATTGCCATAAAACTTTATGAAAAAGCTTTCAGAATCAGATTTAGACATAAAAGACACATTCAATAAAAAAACTAAATTAACTAAAAGCAGTGCTTGTCTTTCAATAGGCTAAAATTGCAAAAACATGCTCTTATTTAATTATCCTTTAGGCTGTCATTTCAAACACCCAGAACTCTAAAGCTAATTTACAACAAAGAAATCTAACAAAAGTATTACAGTTTCACTTTTTCACGTAACCATATAATTAGAAACCCTTTAGATTGGTAAAAATATTTTTGATTTGGGATCTGTGGCCATTTTGATCTTGTGGAAAAAAGTTTCTATTTATGAACACTCTAATTTTAGCTGCACGTGACGGAGTCAGCCTCACAGTTCGGTGCTCCCACTCTCTTGCGTGTAACCCTTTTTTTTGTCTTTTTCTTACCATCTCATCCAGGACTTTGTTTTCTTCCTTTTTTCACCCCTTTTTCTTTTTCTCCCTTTTAAACCCTATCCCCCCCTTTTTCTTAACCTGTCCTCTCATTCAGATGTTTGGCTGTCTCGCTCTCCTGCCTCTCTCCCACGCTTCTTTCCATTGATTCATGAAACACTGACTACAGTCACGTTTTGCTTCATACTTTGACAAACCCCTCAAGGCGAGCCATTTCAGGATGTTTCACAGCGTAGCAACACACCAACTCTGTCACTCTCGTAGAGGTTTGCACACTAGGCAGCAGACTCACACGCACACAGTCTAAACACACTTTTTTTTTTTTCTTCACACGTGAATCCTTAACCTGCCACAACTGATAGGGTTTTACCAAACCGGGATGTTTAGTCTGACGTACCCAAATATGACAAGCAGCAACAAAAGCAAGGATGGGATTTGCTGAAGGCAAAAACGACACTATTTAAATAGATTCGGGAATGTATGAATGCAGCGGAGCTAAAAATAATGACTGTTTTTTTTATTTTTTTTTATTTACTCCCCCCGCGCCCACTCTCCTCAGCCAGGATCATTCAGCTTCTCTGCTGCTTTGCTCTCAGAGGATATGGGCTAAAAATAGAGGTGTTTCCCGTGCACGTTTCAGAATTATTTCCCTCAGCCTCTAATCCTCTCTCGCCTCTCTTTTCCCTCCCTTCTGCACGCTCTATTCATTCTCTCTGCAGTGGCAGATAAATACAAACAATTCTACACAGTTGGCCACTAAACTTCTTCTGCCACGTGGACAGAAAGTAATGTTCCAAATTTAAACACGTGCAGATGACATCCATTTCATTTGCGATCTGAGGACTGTTTGTTTCAAATCCAGCGCATCAGGAACTTGTTTGACAGAGCAATTTAGGCTGCATTAGGTTCTGCCCATTTGTGAAACTACAAAACAGGATTGTGTGTATTTTTAGACAAAATCTAACTGCTGGCTTGCCCACCACTGTATTGAGTTTTATTTTTGTTAGATGACTGTGCAGATGCTTTGTTCTGTGAGGTCAATAAAATTTGCAGGTATGTTGATCAGTTTGACAAATTCAGATCTTGAAAATCTGTAGCCACATTGCTGTAGTCACTGGTTTAATTTTAGTTGGGAATGCTTCCAAATATTGCACATTACATGTTAAACTTTAGAGTGTTCTGACTTTTTATGTAAACTATGATATAGAGTAACCTTGATATAGAGGAACGTTGGTTTGAATAAAAAGAAGAGAAACCACCCATCGTTAAACAGGGGTGGGCGCCTCTGTGTCCAATTGCGACCCTCTTACAATGCTGTTTTTGTGAGTATGACTCAGCCCTCTGTAAACAATAAGCAACAATCATTGCACTACTGATTGTCACTTGGCTGATGGTCCTCTTGTGCACATGAACAACCAGTTTTAATTGACCATGGTAAACTTGTTGATTCACTAAGGGAAGGTACAGCTTACAAGGCTGAATTTACCTATAACTCCTTTTCCTCTTCGAGAAGAGACAAAACATGCATGAATTATTCTACCTGGATTATTTAGATGTATCAGAACTTAAATGAGTAAAGTTTTTAGCCTGTGTGAGGTGCAAAACACGGCTTTTGGCACCTCTCTGCAAAAAGGTAGCTCGCTATCTGATTATATACATTATATTTCAAAAATTATTTGCTCACCCATCCAAATGACTGTGCTCCACTGCAGAAAGTAAGGTCCATAAAAACATGGATGTCAGAGTCTGGTGTGGATGAAGTTGACTGGCCTGCACAGAGTCCTGACCTCTAATTCACCTTTGACATGAATTAGAGCAGAGACTAAGAGCCAGGCCTTCTCGTCCAACATCAGTATGCAACCTCACAAATGCACTTCTGGAAGAATGGTCAAAAATCCCCATAAACACTCCTAAACTGTATGTCTAAGCTGTTCTAGCTGCAAAGGATGGACCAACGTCATATTAAACCCTATGGATTAGGAATGGGAGGTCACTTAAGCTCATATGTGAGTCAAGGCCCCTGCATACTCCCTCCGAACTGTCGAAATTGTGGCAGATTCTCGCAGTTTCATGACGAAAATTGCGTCACTCGGTTTGCACTGCCGACGGGAACTCCCCTTCTCGACACAAGGCCCTGGCCGAACTGTTTCGCACTCACCTCTGTGCGAAGTGTTGTGTGATTGGTCTGAATCTTGTGGGCGTTTTTGTTTTCAAACGCTGCAGTTTGCTTCAACCGCTCGCTTCAAAAAAAAAAAAAAAAAAAAAAACACAGCAACTCGCATCCCGAGCAGACTATTGTACCAGGAAGCAGCGATTTATAAAGATAGTCAAACAGCCAAACACTTGTGAAAGAAGATAAAACAGACATTTTGCACGGAGGAATCTAACTGATAAAACCTGTGGAGCTTGCAGGAGCCTTCAGTGTGTGTGGTAGGCATCTATAATCTGACAATGACTGGAGGGAGAAGTGGTTTCTTTTGGAGCTCAGCAGACAGTTTTCACCAGATGTTTGCTAGTTGTTGCTCCTGAAAGCCTGCAGGAGTTGTAGGGCAAGGCGGGCTGGGTAGGTGTGCTCTGTGATGAGGAAGCTCAGTTCTTAGACCCAGCCCAGGGGAGGAGATGTTACCAAAAAGCGTTTCTAGACCCAACCGGTCGTTTTTGCTCTCCTGCCTTGCTGCCTCAGGACAGCCCAGGATTTCTCAAATATGCATGAATGAGTCAAAGCAAAACTCCAGACATGTTTTTGATGAGAGGATAACATTATAACATGATATAAAACTCAAAATAGTTGATTTTACATAATATTGCCCCTTTAAGGCCTCCGAGTGGTCAAACAAAAACTGCAAAATTCACTCGTTGTTGCAGTTGTGTAACAAAAATCTCATCGCTTTGTTCTCCAATTGGTGCCGCCTGTACCTTCTTGGTTCAAGCCCCCTGGCAAACATTTTTAACCCTAGCCATACAAACTGGGAGTTGATCCGGCACCCCTCTTGCTGCGAGGCAACAGCTCTACCAGCTGTGCCGCCCGTAAAGGTAGTCCAAAGACTCAGATGGACACAGCACAAACACTGAGCATAAAGAAATCAATCTGCCAAAAAGTGTTGCGTTTAGTAAGTCACATATGGCCAAACAGCAAATTTTGGAGTGTTGTCTCAAGCAAGAAGAAACCCCATGCTGTGATGTGTACAGCAGTGGGAAAGTTTTCCGAGGAGCTTTGCTTTGTGTGTTTTGCAGACCCTGAAGGTGTGTGCGAAAACAAACGTCAAGCAACCACATGACTGTTTGGGTTCAGTTAGAGGATGGTGGGACCTTCATTGGTTATTTTTAAAGGTAAATGTAAATCTACATGTTAACGAGGCAAGTACTTGAAACAATCTCTTGTGGAGCTATGCCTGCAGAAAAGTAGATATGAGCAATAAAAAGCACATACTGTGGAGGAAAGGAAGACATAAAGTCAGTGACAGGCTGTCTTCATATATAAAAACTAAGAGTGGCCATGAGGAGCAAAGAGTGCCTTTTAATTTTAAGAGCAAGGACAGCTGTCAATTCCAAAAAATGTAATGGTTAGTTGAAGTAAAGCACATTCACTTTGAGGTTTTATGGCATTACCTGGGACTGTGCAGCAGCACTTACTGCTTAAATAGTCCTCCGTTCTTTGAAACAGAAGGATGTTCTGTTTCAAAGAATCAGAGATTATGGGAAGAGTAGTCTGAAGGGGGATTCTACCCATCACAAAAACTGACATGGCAGGAGGGGAAAAAAAAAAGACCAGATTCAGGATGAGCAAAGATCAAATGCACACAACTAGAGTACATCTTTATCAGGCTGTCTCAAATTAATGTCTTCTGACATCTTGTAAATTTGTCTAGGATGATCTCAGCTGACATCACTGGTTCAAAAGAGCATTTGGGAAGTGCAGATTTAACTTTGAGGATTTAGAGAACTAGAATTAGATTTCAGTTGTTATAGTTAAGTCTGTTCATGCTAAAAGTTGGGAAATTATATTAGTCTAAGGAAAGATTTTGATTGCTAATAAAACTGCAGCTTTAGGCACCTTAAAGTCAATCAAAATAAATATATTTATATCTTGTCAATCAAAACCTATAAAGCAATTTTTATTTTTATGCTCCACGAAATGAATCCATCCCTTCAGGACTTTAGATGGTCAGGTACCTCAGTATACATCTGACTTGTTAAAGCTCTACACTTCAACTCAGACCCTCGGGTTGTCTAACTAGAGATTATTAGTTCCTCACACTCTATTTAAAACCTGGAGGGAATCACACCTTTCAAGCAGTCCCACTTCAACTGTGGAGCAAGCTTCTCTTGTTTTTAACTTTTCACTGAAATACTGGCTTCTTTTAGAATCAGGTAAAGATGAATTTACACCTGTCACCATAGAAGGCAGGCGATTATGTAATTGTTTTTGTCTGTATGCGAGTGTGTACTTGGTTTATGCTTCATGTATTTTTGAATGTTTTATAACTTCAGTATCCACAGTGAAGAAAATTGTGTAATTGATTAACTGAAATGTTTGATGTAGTTTTGTATTTTACACTTTGATCATTACAGCAGTAACTTTAAAACAGACAGAGTTGGTGTTTGTGTTATCAATGTTCTGTCTGTATAAATAAAAATGAGTTACGTTCTACGTCTGATGCAAAAGTTACCACCTTCAGGGGTTGTAACCAGGAAGACACTGAAGAGGTTATAGTTTAGAAGTGTTTTTTAGAAGTGGGTAGTGGTGCGAAATCAGGATTACTGTTGTAGAATAAAAATGTGATGTTCAAAATGGTATGTCTGAATAAATGCAGGAATCCACTGGATTTACTCTCAAAAACTTTATTCTCGTCTTCTGATGACAAGCAGGTACAGCACACCCAGGCCTCGCCATAAGACCTGAGAGAAAACCCAAACAAACAGAGCAGTCCAGTCTGTCCAGGTTGGATCTGAACAGAGACTCTGCAAAACCCTAACCATAAATCATAGCAGAAGCAGGTTCTATATTTCCGCTTGACTGTTGCTTACAATTACAAGGATACGCCATCGCTGTTTATCAAAGCATTTTTCATCGAAATTTGGCATAGATGGCCACACTTTAGAGGTGTATAAACTGTAGGGATGTTTTAAAAAGCAGCGAGGACAATTATTTTACAGTGATTTACCCATCACTGCTCACAGACTGGGTAGATGACATGAAGCTATGTCCCGACATTAGCTACTACTGACATCAAGTACCTCATGTTCCCGAAGTCACACACAATTGCAAAATCATAAATGTCAACAGTTTTGCAAGTAAAATGTTCCTAAGCCCCTTATAATTGTGATTAGGCATTTTATTCCCCCTTACTCTAACATAAAATTCACTGGGTGCTAGTTCACTAGTAACTTTTAGAGTTGAACTGTAGTGTTTCATACAGCTGCACTCATTTTAAATAAATGACAAACAAAAATAAATAAACTGCCTCCAGGAACTCTATTAGCATATATTTTATTAAAACAAAGCAGGGACTTTTATAGCCCCTGGGGGCTAATCTCATCATTTATTCCTGCCATGATTTTAGCATGTATTTGGGAAGAGGATTGTTTATTATTCTGATCTTACTCAGAAGTGAGACAGTTAAATTAAGACATTTATATAGTTTTGCCAACATGCAGCTTTTAACCAAAGACATAATATTTTTTTAAATAAAATAACATGCTAACAACCAACAAGGCTAACAGTAGCTAGTGCTTATGCCATTCACTGTAGGCTTTCATTTAGTAAAAGCAAAGAACTGCACAATTAAATAATGAAAGGGGACACACAACATTTACAATTTAACTCACCAGGCACAGATTGAGGGCTTTAGTTGATATTGCTAGAAGCTGTATGACTCTGGTTCAGAAGAGCAGCCTTCGGTAGCCAGCCCAGATCGAGCTCTGGATCTGTGAGGTGCAGGCATGCAAAAAAAACCAGGGCGCAGGCAAAGTCCAAAAAATAACAAAAAGCTTTAATAATAAATCAAAAGGCTGTCAATACAGCTCAAAAATCCTCTGGAGAACATGGAGAGATCACTAGGGCAGAACACATCACAAAACAATGACACAGGACACAGAATATAAAGCCAAACTAATGAGGACAAACGAGAAACACCTGGAGGAGACACAAGGAGAAACAGGTGAGCAGGGGCGGGGCTGGAAGCAAAACAGCAGGGCAGAGAAACACAGAGGAACAGAGAAATACTAGAAAGTAAGAGCAAAAAGACACAGATCATGACAGGGTTGGAGTAAATATCTGTGGGATTTTTGTCTATAAAATTAAAAAAGCCAAGAAACTCTCTTCTGTGAGTTTTTGAGAATTAAAGCTGCCAGCCAGGTTAGTTTACAATCCTCCTCTGTTGGCATAAAGTGCAGTTTGTAGGATGCTGAGCGTGAACAAGCCATTACTACTTCTTGTCCCAGGCAAAATGTTTCCAAACCGGTTCTCAGTTTTCTTCAATTGTTGTGGCAGCCAACAAAAACACTAGTTGAACCCAACGTATGATTGAACTGCTCAAGCCACAAGTTGAAGCAAAAACAAACTGGATTTGTTATCATAACTCTCTAAATGTATGAATTTCTTGCGCACCGAAAATACGGAACCACTGGGAGGGCTCTGGGCGGGACTAGCGGTCTGTCATTGCAGCCTACATACGCTGTTCCAGAAACTTGTGGATAACTTGTTAAAGATCAATAAGTAGATTGTCATCCTTCAGATTTTCTTTCTTCTTTTTGCTATTTTTACAAGTAGCATGACCTAACTCTCAGACAACAAATGAGCTGATTTGCATAAGAATTGGTGAGACTGCATAACAGGACCAGGTTAATCCACTCTCTGATAAAAGCAACAATAACATTTTTTGATACTGACCTCATTTGTTGCACTGCACTATCACTACTCCGTTTGTTCTTCACAGTCCAGCTCCCCCACACTTACCTTCCCACTCCAAAAATCATTGTCAGACATTGAGATGAACTAGTAACAAACTGCAGAGGACATTCATCATTTTAAGACAAACTAGCTGATCTCTTTATATTGAATAAGAAATTAGATTTTATGCATAGTGTGCCCCAGTTGTTTGATGTTGCGTGTCTATTAAGTCCTTAGAAGTATGAGAATTTGATTTAGATAAATAGATATGGCATCAAAAATATGCAGTGCGAACAACTCATTTATCCATCCATCCACTTTTTCCTGCCTTTCCCAGAGTCAGGTCATGGTGGCAGCAGTTTGAGCAGGGAGGCCCAGACATCCTTTTCTACAACCACCTCTTCCAGCTTGTAAGGGAGGGACCCAAGGTCTTCCCAGGTCATATGAGAGACATGTATGTGACAATATACAATCGATCAATGTTTTAATTTTGCCTTGATTTAATTGAATCATTAATTGTTTAATCAATGTATGGAAGTGGGTTTATTTTACACCCCTTTTATCTACAGCAGGTACAAATTATTCCTGTTTATTACATTTACACATAGCCCAACAATTTTTCTTTAAATATTTGCTACAAAACAAACTACTGCCTAATTATCAGTCCCAACATTTTTCTTGTGAATATGAATGTGAATATAAATTCTAGGTCAAAGTTGGGTTTGGTGTCGAATAAACCTTTAGAGGAGGCGCTGTACAGGCAAAGAGAGGGAAAACAATAGTTAGATTTGTGTCACCACTACAAGTGGTAAACCATAGTTAGTGGTAACACATACCTCACATAGCTCATTAGACAATGTAGGCCAAATGTGTTCATCACAAGCAATAATTCTTTTATTATTTTACTTCATTCTTCTTGCATTACCAAGAAGACAGTAGCCTGTCAATTGGCTCCCACTAGCTGTTTAAAAAAAAAAAATTTATTAAACAACAAAACGTCATCAAGGGCATCTCCAAATGAACCACGTCAAACAGAAACTTGCTTCCAGCAGAATCCATGTCGCACCAACAAGCATCCACCTGTGTGCAGGAGTACAGAAAACACAAACCATGACCCAAATATTCTCTGATAGGAAGAAATGTGGGCTTAACAATAATGTTCCTCATTCAGCAGACTTCTAAAAGAATCCTCAAGCCACTGCTGGATTAAAGCCAAAGTTTCCTTTGATTTTTTTTTCTTTGAGCTGCCAGGCCAAACTCCTCTATCTGTTTAATTAATCTTCTTGTAATCACACATGCACATTCAACAGAAGCCCCTTGGTGAGCTATACACCTGTTAACTTGGAAGTAAAAACATATGTATAACAAGCATAAAAAGGATGACTTATGGTGAATTTTGTGCAAACATGTTTAACACACTTAGAAATTTTTAGAAATAAAATATGAATGAACAAGATTTTGTTACCACTACTTTTATTTTGCCACAACTTTTCACCTGCTGGCTCATTGTTTTACTGTAATCAGTATTTAGAGCACTCATCTGTTCAATACAAGTTTTAATTAAGTGGTAATTAATGCCTTGACTTCAATTTATCTAGTTTTTTTCTCATGGGATTTAAAAGTCGTTTCTTCACTTAGTTTGTGTTGTTTTTCTCAAAGTTTTGTTCATTAACAGGATTTTAAAGAAAGGAAAAAGGCCAAACTGAGAAGTATTTTTTGGTAAAGATTGTTGAAGCAGGAAGGAAAGGGGAAAGGTTGCAATACCACCTGTGCATTATTTGGAAATTTGGTCTCTTCTTTTGTGGAAATCACAGCATGGGCTCTGAAAACCATTCAGAGACCACAGATTGTTGCTCCATTCACAACTACAACTAAAATGTGCCGTGCAATGGGCAACAGCAAGACTCAGAAAATACTTTTCTGAGCATGGCTAAAATTTAATCACAAGGTGAGGATGGGGAAAAATATCCTGGGGTTTGATGGATTGAAATGTAAAGTTCCTTTTGGAAATTATGACTACAGCTAAAGCAAATGTTGGTGCATTTATAAAGGGTTATCTCACCATTTGTTTCATTAAGAAAAGTAGAGACTAATTATCAAAAACAGTTGGCTCTGCCTGTTAGCTTAAGCTGACATCAGTTCAACAAAATATTTTATTTTCAATTTAGGACAGATATCCTGAATCTTTTGAAATTCACTTCATTTTTACAAGGTTCCATTAATGTGTTAAAGAAGAGACAAAATAAAAGATCTGGCAACCTAGTTTTCGAATAGTTTTCTATGTTTTGGACTATCCATCACTATCACTATGTGATGTTTAACGATCCAACACTGAGTGGTGGTTTAACTCGGCCTTATGTATGGAGTGTAGTAATCAGCTGTCATAGGAGGCTGACACAATCAGCACCGCCTACGAACCAACCTCCCATGCTCACCTTGAAATACAACAATTAATGGAGAAAACAGCATAAAAACAGGGATCCTGACAGTTATGCGTGTGATCCCTCTTCTTTCAGTCATTACATGAAAATGTACTGAAACCAGTCTGTTAATGTGTGTACTCCAAGCCTGTTCTAAATAAAAGCTGGGTAATGTGTCTCCAGCTTTAGACAACCTGACATGGACACAGAAAACACAGGAAGAAATACACTGTTTAGTGGTGATACAGCTCTACCCTGTTACATGGATTTTAAACATCATTAAAATAATCCCAGTTTAACACTGAATGCTTTGTTTACACTTGAAAGTGTAAAAAAAAAAAATTGTAATTACCTTTTTTAAATCTAAACTTTAACTCTTGACCCATCCTCGGCAGACCGTACTACCTCATGACAGTGTTTTTTTCCAGACGACACTTTAAACCTGACTTCATAGAGCGAGTCTGTTGAGAATATATCTGCAGACAGGAGAAAATCCAACTCAGGAGCAACACGTACACCTGCAGATAAACACAGATGGCCAACAGGAGAGAAAGCAAACAAAGTTACTGACACAGAGCTGTGAGATGTGGATACACTGATTGAAACAGAGGAAGGAAACAGAGCATCATGGGAGGTCTTCCACTACTCTGGGCCAGGTGTGTGTAAAGTAACAAAGCTCCCAAATACAGACACTTAGAAGAAAGTAAAGTAACTTTTACAAAACTTCAGGATGATGGAAACAATAACAGAATCACCTGTAAAGAAAACAAACAAAAAAAAAAGAATTTGAAAATGCATTCAGCAAACAAATAGTGAAGTAACATGAGGAATGAAGACACTCGTGTGTGTGTGTGTGTGTGTGTGTGGGGGGGGGGGGGTAGACAACTGAAATACAGATGGCCTCCAAATCCAAGAAGATATATAAAACATAATTTAATACAAAAAAGATGCTGGTGATTTTGAAGGAAAAGCAGATAATGAAAGAAAATGGCAAGATGATGAAACAGGAAACTATTTAAAGTCTTGTTTGAAACAGTTTTGGAAAATGAAAATGTTTATTAAATCAACTCCAGTCTTATATTTATAGTGATTTGAATTAAACCATTACTCTCCTGTCAGTTTCAAGTGACATAGAAGTTTGTGGTTATTTGAAAGCACAAAAAGCAGTAGCAGCTAGCTGTAGCACCCTAAATTAAGGTCATTCAAAGAGCTGATTACAACAAGATATTACATTGTCATACCCTTTTTAGAGAACCCCACTTCAAAAAAAAAAAAAATCTGAAATAATTAAATTAGTTTGGTCTGAAACATGAGAGAGCTTCGAAGATGTATCAATGTCTTAAATAGGCTTGTGCTGCTTTAAAGCCAACATTGAACATGAACTAATCGCCAATAAATCATGTTGATTATTGTATACGCAAAATTACAGCATCCCACCACTAGGTAGAGGTGCATAGGGTTCAAAAGTACATGGCAGCCGGCAAAATTTGCAGTGTATATTTTTTATTTCAATCTATTTTCTTCAGCTACATTTGCTGCAGCCCTGTTGTACTAGGAAATCGTAATTTCCCACTTGCAAATTGTAACATAAGATTGGAAAGCCACCTCAGGCAACTCAGGATACAACTGAACCTTACTTGAATGATCGCACATCAGACCGGAAACAAAAAATTGTGAGTTCTTTTTCAGCTTACCTGGGCAAACCACAGTGTTTGTGTTCTTCTAAGTGTTGGAATTGCATCGTGTTTTAGGGATAATCTTGTTATTAGTCCACTGTTAAATTCCCTTGTATTCATAAAACTGTTGGTAAAGTGGCTCACGCAAATATAATTTTTTTTTGGCAGGGGGTTCGTCCAAAATTTAAGTACAACTGTATTATCCTTGGGAAGCTTAAAAAGAGGGCAGTCTCTTTGGCAATTGAAAATACATTTCCTCAAAGGCATTTTTAATCTGAAAAATAACTGGACTGAGAAGAAGTTAGTATTAGTATTAGTAAGTATTGGCAACTGTCAACATCAACTAAGTTGCCGAACAGCTGAATAGGGTAATTAGTGTTGATGCGCCCGTTGTCCATTAATGAAAATCCAAGCTGCAATTAAAGTTCCTTTAATGGCATTAATCCTTCACAATCCAAGGCAAAAACAAGACGTCAATATTCCATGACAGTGAAGACAAGCAATCAAGGACAAAAAATGATTCCCTGAAGCACAAAAAGTTCTCAAGGCTTTAAGGCGGTCAGCAAAATATTAGACTTCCTCCATCACCCACTCAATAAACCACCCTGAGCAAACAGGTGATCTTAAAATTACTACAAACACCACGTGATCCCAGTCTCCGCCTATTCACCACACTAAGCTTAGCAGATAATGCACGTACGGTTTCACCAGTTGTTTGCTAATTGTTGCTACCAATAGCCTGCAGGAGTCACGGGAGAGGTGTGTTCTGTGATGTAGAAGCTCAACTCAGAGACACAGCCCAGAGGAGGAGCTGCACCTAAAAAGCAGTTCTAGGCCCAACCAGCCGTTTTTGTTCTCCTTCACAAACATGCATGAATGAAAAAGCCTCTCGATCGTCTCTGAGGAGATTCTGGCAAACCATCTGATGGTTGAGGTGGGGGAAGCAGCACTATACTAACACTGTGCTCAGTAAAGGTGGGGTGCTGTTGACCTCAACCAGTGATGTCGTTGGGAGGTGAAAGGAATACTTCTCAGACCTTCTGAATCCCAAAGGCACGTCTTCTATGGAGGAAGCAGAGTCTGAGGACTTTGGGGTTGGTCTATCCATAACTGGGGCTGAGGTTGCTGAGGTAATTAAAAAGCTCCACAGCAGCAGGGCTCCAGGGGTGGATGAGATCCACCCTAATATTCTCAAGGCTCTGAATGTTGTGGGGCTGTCCTGGTTGACACGCCTTTGCAACATCGCATGGATATTGAGGGCTGTGCCACTGGCAGACTGGGGGAGTGGTTTCCTTCTTTAAAAAGGGGGACCGGAGGATGTGCTCCAATTACAGGGGCACCACTCTTCTTAGCCTCCCCGGTAAGGTCTTTTCAGGGGTACTGGAGAAGAGAGTCTGATCGATAGTCAAACTTCCCATTCTGGAGGAACAATGCGGGTACCGTGGAACACTGGACTAACTCTTTACACTCACTAGGGTTCTCAAGTGGTCATGGGAGTTTGCTAATCCAGTCAACATGTGTTTTGTGAACTTAGAGAAGGCATTCCACCGTGTTCCTCGAGGTACACTGAGGGGGGTGCTAAGTGAGTATGGGATTGTGGGTCCGTTGTTACGGGCCATTCAGTCTCCATACAAGCGGTGAGAGAGTTTGGATTGCATTGCCGTTAGTAAGTTGAAACCCTTCAGATAGAGAGTTAGACTCTGCCAGAGCTGCCCCTTTGTCACCAATTCTATTCATAACTTACATGGACAGAATTTCTCGGTGCAGCCAGGGGGCAGAGGGAGTCCGATTTGGTGGCCTCAGGATTTCATCTCTGCTGCTATTTGCAGATGATGAGGTTCTGTTGGCATCATCGCGCCAGGATCTTCAGCTCTCAATGGAGCGGTTCGCAGCAGAGTGTGAAGCAGCTGGGATGAGGATCAGCACCTCCAAATCTGAGTCCGTGGTCCTCAGTCAGAAAACGGTGGATTGCTCTCTCCAGGTTGGGGTGAAGTTCTGCCCCAAGTGGAGGAGTTCCAGTATCTCCGGGTCTTGTTCATAAGTGAGGGAAGAATGGAGTGTGAGATTGATAGATGTATCGGTGCAGCTTCTGCAGTTTTTCGGACTCTGTACCAGTCTGTTGTGGTGAAGAAGGAGCTGGGGTCGGATTTATAAAGCTTGCGTACGCACAAAACGAGCCCAGAAACTTGCGTACGCTACTTTTCACGCAAAAGTTGTAATTGATAAAATCCAAACTTGACGTGAAAATGTGCGGTCCCTCACGCCAGCTCTGACCCATGCGTACGCTCACTTGGAGATGGGTAGCTGCAACACAGACGGTGAAGAGAGGATTTAGCTTCAATGATCACTGTCAGATATTTAATTTCACTTCATAATCAGACTTAGATCATCTTTATCAGAAGCTTTGTTAACAGTATTATTTATGATTCTGCTGGTGAGCCAGAAGTTTTGAACTGAAAGGACTTTTGAAAAAAAAAAAACCTCAAATCTTAAATAAAAGTTTACGCATCTCCATCCGCCTCTTTCCTCCTCAGACGACCCTGACCCACAGACCTCTCCCCGACAAGAGATATTTCAACAAGCACAACAGCGAAAAGCTCGGTTTAGGTACCGGCGCAGGACACGCCCACCCTGTGGAGGCTGTGTTATAGTCAAAAGGTTTCCTTTTTAAATCCGTATTTCTCACGCCCAGGGTGTGGAGATGTGTGAGGGGCTGAGGAGCGCAGGCAGGAGGGGGAGGATGGGGGAGAAGAGTGGTGAACTTATA
>JARVJO010000111.1:15499485-15535210 GCA_031762555.1 Cynodonichthys magdalenae | reverse complement strand
TATTGTCTAGTCCTCCTGAGTGTCTGTTCCTGATTTAGATTCCTGTAAGTTTTTGAGCTGCCTCGCCAGCATTTTTTTGTTTTCATTAAAGAACCTTTATTTTGAACTTGGATTTTTGCCTGCGCCCTGGGTCTTTTGCCTGCTTAAAACCTGACAGGCGGAAGTGGTATTTTGGCACATTTTAGCCAAATGTACCCAAAACTGTGCCAAATGGGTTTTTTACTTCATGAAAGAAAATTTGGTTTAATAAAAGTGTTGATTTCCATTGTAGGACTCATTTTGCATATGTCATAGCCTTTTCTTATGACTTTTATACTGTGTATCATCAAAATGTACCATTGTGCACACCATGAAATCACTGAAATGAACAAACAAAGAGATGAATTGTATCCTTTTGGCTCCATTAGAATTTTTGTTTTTTTAGGACACTGGATAAAACCTGTATGTTTACAGGGTTAGTAATATTGTGTCGGCTGGTAGTTCCCTACATGCCACCCAAAATTTTATGACAAAACTTTGTCAACAATTGTAGAAAATGACAATTACCAATAAAACACTGTAAACAAACAAGAAAAATATTATCAACAATAAAAACTATTATTGAAAAACTGTTATCAAAAGTAAACTTTGTCAACAAATGTGCAAAGTAAGAATGATCGATAATATGCTGTAAACAAACAAGCAAACTACAATTAACTATAACTGTGCAAACTATCAATAAGAAACTCTAAACAAATTTGGAGGAGTACAATACAAAAAATTATAAAAGGCTCACTTTGTGAGTTCACCTCTCCTCATCATCACCAATTGGCGGTGAAGCCTGACTCACCCGCCTTGATCCTTTGTTCCCTCTGTTGATCGACTTGGATGCTGAAGACTAAACTTGACTCTATTTATCTGAACAACATGTGGAAAATGAGAGTAACATCTGGCACTGAAAAATAATAAGCTTAGGATCACGACAATAACATTGTAATGATGCATCATGTTTACTTTGTAACCATAATTGCAAACTGAATAAATTCTCACCTGGAAGAAGTTGATAATAGCTCAACTGAAGTGCCAGGAGGCTGGCTCTGGTCAAAGATGGATGGTCCTGCTTCCTCCTGACTGTAAAATAAATATAAATAAGGTTAGCTATTGCTCAATCTTCTGTTTACAGGATCAATTATTTCCAACTGTATCACATAAATGACTAAATAACAAAAACAATGCCATAACAAAAATAATTAAAGTTCCTTTTGTACAACAGTGTTATGATAAACTCCATGTTGTGCAGAAGGGAGGGGGAATGAGGGAGAACTTGTGCCATATTTTCTAACTCTGACACTACATTATCACAAAAATGACTAAATAACAAACAAAAAACAACAGCAGATTTCAGACATTAAATTCAAGATCATTTCCATCTCCGAGATAAAAAAGAGAATTATTTGTTATCAAGATGAAATAAAAAAAAACTTCACTTTTCACTGATTTTTACATATTGTGCTTCTTTGCTGGTAGCTGCCACTGAAGCATGAAGTCAAGTTTTAATGACATCACACTTTCTCTTCTCACACTAACATGACAGAAAATGCTTTCCCCCGTAGACCCAGTACCTCTCACTTATGGTGTCAATTCACAGCCAATAGCACATGCTTAAACATGACAATGAACCAACCTGAACAGGATTAAGGGAGTATTATGCAAAATAAACGCGTTTGAGCTTTATATTCTGTTATAATGTCATTCTCTCATCAAAAACATATCCAGAGTGTTGATTTGACTCATTCATGCTTGTTTAAGAGATCCTTGAATCTCCTGCGGTTTTACACAGAGTGGTTCCTAAAAAGACAGAGGCCAATTTCAAGGCGTTTAGATAGGCTATGATACAAAGTCAAAATTTTTTAAATAAAAATAATTTTCATAACAACTAAAAATAAACTAGTTTTATAGCATGCAACATGTTCAGTCGCACTTTCTAAAGTAATGGAAATACTCTCATAAATTACTGAAATCTGCTATATTTCCAGGGACAAGTCATCCAAATCAGGGACGTCTGTTCAACATACATATGAGTGAAGCACACTTTCAGTGCCTGTTGTTGCTTTTTTCAGTGCTGCTGCAGTTCTCCTGAACAGTAGGTGACGCTAATAAGAACCCAGCTGAACCTCAGCTGAGCTAGTGCAAATAAAATCTAATTTATTATCAGATATGTGATACAAACATGCAAAATGCCAATACCAAACTTGACCTAACTGTACTTTTGTCTAATTGCTGCAAAAGGAGGGTATCTCAGCTGTAAACTTTCAGAAAGGTTTTGTTCTGGAACAAATATATTGTGTTTGTTTTTTTTAGGGGTGGACTATTTCAAGAGGACTGTTTGTGCAAAGGTTCGGGTTTCTTTGAGTTGCCTTCTTTATTGAAATGACCTTGAAATAGCACATGGGCAAGTTTTAAACATGACTGTGCCTCAAGTTTCCAGCAGGACGCTGAGGATTAAGTAAATAGTTCTCATAATCAAACTTCATAGTACCCTATTTTCTCACCAGAACTTTATTTTTTGTTTTTAGATTGCATTTTTACTTTTAGTTCTCAGAGTTATTAAAAGTAGAATGGGCCTTCACTTAATGCAGCTCCTCTGTTATGGAGTCACCTGCCAGTCAGGGTTAAAAAAATGTCCTATTTGATTAAATCTATTGATTGTCTCTAAAACATCTGCTCCTATTGGACCTTTCCTCTGCAGCTAATTCTACATTCAGTTCTGCAGTAACTTTCCTATCAAACCTTCTGTTGTATATTGTTTGGAATCAAGACATGTTTTGAAGATTGAGAGGCTATCTTAGCATCAAGTGATGCTCAGACAGGAAATGTGTAACTCAGTTGCATCAAAAGTGACCTTTAAATTGAAAATCAAGAAATCAATAGTGGCGCATGGATAGACAGAAAAACACAACATCATCAAAGACTTTTGACAAATAAAGTTAGTAGAGTTAAAAAAAAACAAAATTCAGGCTACATTAAATTAGAAATATAGTAACAGAGAATTATAGATTTCAGTCTAAGATTAGACGCAGAAGTAGAAATCTGTTGTTAATTAAGAAACTGGAGATCAAATAAGAACTCTCCAGAGAAGCATGTTAGAACGTATTTTCAAATCTGAAACAATTTCTTTCTCCTGATGCTGAAAAAGTCCTCCCAGAACCGAAGGTGACCTGCTAATCTACCTCCTAGACTCGTCACACTCTCTGCTTTTTTAATCTTTAAAGAAAAATAAACACAGGGAAGAAGTCAAACACATCTTAAAAGAGGACCAGTGAGTGCTGACTGTCACAGACTGTTCTCCTCCAACACCTGAAACCAAACCTACAGAGGATTACTGGAGGCACATTATGACAAAAAAAAATTGTTTTGGAACTGTGTCTTTAACAGAAACAATGCTAATCAATTCTGAACAAACTTGTTGAAATGTGGCGGATCTAGAAAATTTTTTATGGGGGGGGCAAAAGCACTCTGCAGCACGCAGACAAGATATCTTCTGGGTGTGTTCTTGATATAAAACTGTGGAACAAGGAAGTGTTTTTAGACAATGCTGGGGGCAGCGAATAAATCTGACTTCAGGTGATGTTTGCTTAAACTGCTTCGATTTGTCTCTGAAAGCTTTCAAATTCTGTAAACCAGTATTTTATTTGATGGTGTGTACATTAAACCTTAAAACTCTTTCCTGACTTCCAGCGTAGCTTTTCGCAGATCAAAGAATCCGGCCTGGATCTAATAAGAGTCAGTGGGTGAAAGATCAGATCCTCAATAGTTTTCTAAGGTTTTTTAACTGGGTTGGCTTCAGAACTTAACCTCCTGAGACCCAGAAAAAAAATGTTTTGGTATTCAGATTTTTTTTTAATTGTTTGTCTTTTAACCTTAATACTTTAAGGTTAAAAGAAACATATTGCAACAATTTTTTTTAATAAATATTATTCATTTAAATTTTATTAAACGTCTCTTACAAGGGACATTGGGTCTTGCTTGATATAAAAAAATTCTTTACTTAGTGAACATTTAAAACTGATAAATTCCATTTCTTTTTATTTGATAAATACTTAAAACAGATTTATGCTTTTTAAAATTCATAAAGAGACAAAATAGTTGAAGAAATTGCATCAAGAAGTGCTTACATAACTAATTACATGTCTGAAATGCATCTAAACATCAAAATACTCTCGCTTGTTTTCTGCCATGTTTTCAAAAATGCTGGTATCTGTTTAAAGTAATCAGTTGGCCTCCAGAACTTGGAGACTGTGGCCCAGTGCTAGCTATCCTGCAAGGCATTTTCCTCCACAACAGGGTTAAAACTATGTTGATGAAAAAAGAGAGGTATAATTTAACATAATGCAATATGTGTAGCTACATATATAATTGCCGATACAAAGTTTTACATTATTGTGAATTTGTGTTACAAATTTTAAAAAGTTACAATTTTTCCTTTGCACTCACTATTACCAAAAAATTCCATGACCCTAACTTTGATGTTCCTTTTCATGAAGATCGGCTGGTGGGTTTCTTCATGTTGTTCCTCTTCAGGCTCCTCAAAAATTGTTGTCTTGCTCTGAACTTTCACACACCTGCTCGACTATCTGGCCTTCCTCGTCATCATCATCCCCTGACAGCTCTATGTCTAACTGTCTTTCCACAATTCTCATTAAGATCCTTTCTGCCTCATTCAGCCCTATACATTTGAAAGCATTAAAAGTGGTTAAGATAGTGATTAGCAAGTCCCACAGTCCCCTACAAAGGACAATGGATAAAACTTGTATGTTTACAGGGTTAGCAATATTGTGTCGGCTGGGAGCTTTCAGACAATTTAAGAAGATTAACTTTTGTTTTTTGGATTAAACAGGGTGTCCGCGGGTCCTTGAACACAGACCTTGAGAGGTCTGCGAGCTGCCCGGCCAGCTGGCAGGAGGTGAAGAAGTTGTCGGTGGTGAAGTTGGTGCCCACAGTTAGCTCCAGCACTACCTGCGATGCTAGGTTCTTCTCGGGCCGCGTGCCCTCGCGCCCGGCGAAGTAGGCCTGCACCCTCCACTCGTAGCTGGATCTCGCGTCGCATGCCACCCACAGCTTGAGCCCGTACCATGCCGACTTGCTGGGCATGTACTGGCGGAATGCACAGCGGCCTGTCGGGGCAGAGGGAGAGGTCGGTTAGTGCGCTAGCTCGCGCACCACAAATGCTCATCGGGACACACACTCACCTCGTGAAGGGCACCTGCCGCTCGTACACTGTGACGTCGGGGTCTGGTCGGTACATGAGTGGCAGCCGGGCCGTCCACTCGCACAACAGCTCGCCGATGACCACCAGCTTGCCCTCGTGTGTGCGCCTGCGCCCCCTGCTCTCGAGGTCGTCAAACTGCAGCGCGGCCATGTACGTGCAGAACGCCGACAGCAGCATAGACTTGCGTAAGACCGTGCGCCTGGTTGTGGGGTGCCACATGTTCTCGCAGGAGGGCCCATAGAAACAGCATTTTAACATGTTCTCTTTTAAACACTGAAAAGTACTATGTGTGCAACTGACTAAATGTGAAATAACAATAGTGAAATACGACTAAAAGTAAAAGTTAGAGAGTATTACTTACTGTTGAATTGTGCTGAGTAACTGTCATCTTGAATTCTGAACTCTGGACTGGAGATGCAGTTTATGATCTTTTAATCTACATAGTTGTTCTTGTTTGCTGTAAATCTTTTTCTAGGCATCACTCACTTTTGAAAGTTCGTTCAGCTTCCAGATGTTACTTTTTCTTTGCATTTGATATGCTTCACAGCTGATGTATTTTGTAAATTAAACTAAAAAACTGATTTAAAAAAACAAACAAACAACAAATAAATAAAAATAAAACAATAAATAAATAAAAACTCTGTCGCATTCATTCAGTCAAACATTCAGGTAATCCTAATTTGTCTTTCAGTGTCTTCTCAGCCGTTTCACCAAATCGTTTTAACCCCAATTCAGCATCTTTGTTTATCTGAACCTGCTTCTAATTGAAATTTAATGCCAAGCATGTCCAGAAGCTGTTTTTGATTAATGAGAAGTGAATCCAGTGATTATTTTGGAGTCAAAGTACAAAACAGGTCCAACGACTGATACATTGAAATGCGGTTGGATCTTTAAGTCTTACCTCACTTTATTAAATTGGAGCCGTGACCCACATTTCAAACAATTTAGCTGTGAGATTAAGTTTTGGTGCACTTCAAAGAAACTGAAGAGCGCGTGGTGGTGGAGCCTTGAGCGAAGCGCTCCGGTCGTCCTCGAAGTTGTGGGCTGACCAGCTCACATGTTACTATGGGAACAGTAAGACAGCAGAAATGGTGGGGGGGAGGGGAGGCTTCTTTTAACTTCTGATATATTTTCTGTTTTGATTGATGTGTGCTTTTTACTGATCTCATCTGATTTTTAGGGTGATTTTTCTTCCTTCTTGACTGCAGCTTATGTCATCTTGCTTATTGCTGTTTGCTTTCCTGCTCTCACCCTTCATTCACCTCTTCCTTCTGCCCATATCTGCCTTTTCTCTTTTGCTGGACTTCACAATCATCATTTAGGTTCAGATTTCTTTGCAGACTTGCCCAGAGTGAGGGGCATTTATTTAATTTTAAAATGGAGCTGAGGCCATGCAAGAGAGGAGAGGTTAGAAAAGAGTGGGTGGCATCAGTGTGAGTGCTGTTGCGGTGATGTGCATGTGTGTGCATGCATACACGTGTTGGAGAGTGACAAAAGGCAACCAATGGAGAAAGCAGTGTGTCATGAAGCTCCAGCATGGTGCTCGGTCAGATCTAGGGATACTGTCACATCCCATCCTCCTCAACAGCCATGTGCTCCGCAGGCAAGTGAGGGTCTACAAGACATTGCAAAAAAGTAGATATAAATACTACTTCGTTCTCGTTACACCTTCCTCTTGTGTCCATTAGCATCTGCAACTCCACTCTACTGTATTTCACCAATCTGGATGGAGATCATGGAACAGGAGCTGTGTTAGCCCTAATTTACACTTTGCGGCTTCGCTCTGCTGCACTGCAATTCGACCTCTGCAGCAAATACGCAACCATTTTAATCAATAAGAGTATTTACACTGGCTCCGCACGGCGGCGCAGGGCGGCGGTGAGCGAAAATTAGATCTGTTCTTATTTTTGCCAGATGCCGGAGCTACTCCGGAGTCAATCTACAACAATCACGTCGCACCAACAGGACCAAGTAACCATGTTACCTTCAGTTGTCCTGAAAATGCTGTATATATCAAAATTTGATATTGAAAATATTGAAAATTTGCCCCCCATCTTGACTTGATCTGAACACCTTGAAATTGGCCTCCTTCTGTTTCTACTGTTGCAGACACTCCCACTTCAGCATGTCCTCACATCAATGCTTTGTGGGAGGGGTGGCTTATGGTGTGGGAGCTCAGCTGGGGACTGAGCTCCAGGAAGGAGCTTTGTGTAAATTGTTGGGTTGCAGTCACGTGACCCGGATGACGTTCGAAATTCAGATGGAGGGCAGGAAGTGATTTGCTCCAGTTCAACACAGCAAAATGGATCACAATGAGTACGCTAATGCCATAATCGGGCTGGTACAGATGAGATATCTAAAAGAAAAGTATATATATATATGTTTACATTTATTATATGATCCTTATTGTCTTGTTAAAAAATACATCATATAATTTGGAGGATTTACCTGGCATCGAGGCGATTGGCATAACAAACAATTTGGTGCTGCAGACCTCATATTATATGAAGAGCCAGATGAAAGCTTTCAAAAGCCATTGAGCTTGTAATTATTTTGTTTCAGGTTGGGCCAGCCATTTAGGATTCAAAGAAGTTTTAAATGGTTGTTGACTTGTTTCTGCCTGGGTGAGTGGTGAGTTATGCTATCTTAAGTAATTACCTTATGATAACAATGCTATTGCTGAAGCTAACTCGTTAACCTGTTATTTCTATGTGCTTAGATCTACTTGTAAATAATTTATTTAGCTTCTGTAAACCCAAATTCTGTCCAATAAAATATCAACCGGGCCAGTTAGCCAACAAAAGGAGATTTTCAGCCCTAATTTAGTCTGCCTGTGGTTTAGCAATGGCAGTGGAGGAATAAATTGAGTCATTCAGTCCATGTTAACAAGGCTAGTGTGTGTGTTCTTCAGTAATTTTGTTGACATCAAAACTTTTGTTTGACTCAATGAAAGACAGGCAATAATATTACCTGTATATGTGTGTTTGTTTGTCTGTTAGAAAAATATCTCATAAACTACAGAACAGATTTTAATTATCAATTTACTGTTAGTCTTGCAGATAATGAACTAAAATATGGTGCATTAGTAGCTAAAACGTATCCACAACACATACTACAGTGGTAATAGATTGTGCAACATATTTGATTAAACATTTGGCAGTAATGCTTAGAATCAACACTGTTTGTCTGTTAGCAAACAAATCGATATGATGGAGTTTAATTAAATTGTTGGAGAGTAATTACTGAATATATATTTACAACTGAAAGACTTTTGGAAAAAATAAAAATGACTATAACTCTGTCAATTGTAAAGATGCTGAGCTGAGATTTGTTGCAGTAGCTGAGAGTCACACCTAACACATAAACTGAGAGCTAACAAATCACCCAAGTTATATCTAATACTGATTTGCTAAACAACATATATACACACATTCATTTATGCAATGCCATTTTTATAAATACATTTTTAAACGTTACATATTACAGAAAATGTAAAAGAAAAAGGAAAGAGAAAAATGAGAATAACATGAATGAAAAAGTTCAGTCCTGATGCAAAACACATGATCTAACCCCTGTACGGTGCATGTTTGTCCATGTTATTACTGTTATTACTGACTGCATGATGTGAGTTGCAGGTTGTCGGGAAATGAGTCTGTATTTGGAGGTGAGGTGAATCTGTGATGCTTCATTCTGTCCTGGAGGTAATTCTGTATCACCTTGTTTTGTTCATGAGAAAATCAGGAGTGATTGTGAGACATCTGCCCCTCTGAGCACACTCACATGTCTCCTGCACAGTCAGGTGGATGTTGACTTTTTCAAATCTGTATAAGTAGACTGTTCAAATTTGACACTGAATATAGATTGCCTTTTAAAATGAGATGAAAATTTTGTAATGGATTAATTCTCTAGAGTTTCAGCATTACCATGAATGGACAAAGTTTCATTGATTTAGTTTTTCTTTCACATTCACTGTCATTCAGTTTTCAGGACACTTAGATCTGAAACTTACTCACAGGAAAACTATTTATCTGAATTAAAATGTTGGTCATCCACAGAGATAGCTGTTTTTTTTTTTTTTTCACTACTCACTTTCTGTTTATGACAAACAGCTGGCAACAAACAGCCATCAACATAGTCAGCTTATCTCCGTGTTTGATCACAGTTAGAAAATAATGCACTGCTGCCTCTCTCTGGACACCAGTTTACACTGCAAGAAACAATACTTCAAAGAAACACCATTGACTGATTTCATTTCATAAAGTTATGTCTCCCTGTCATGGACTTGCGTCCTGTTCTGGGTGTACCCCGCCCCTCGCACTGTGATGCCTGGATATGGGCACCAGTGACCCCCGTGACCCTGAAAGGAAGAAACAGGTATAGATAATGGATGGATGTCTCATAATCCTTATAGGAAGACCTTGCTGTGTTATTTGAGTGCAAAATTTACACACAGCTGTCAAATCCAATAATACACCGAGCTAAGTTACAATTTTCAAACTAAACTAGAAGATAAATTATTATTTTTCTCCTCCTAAATTGTTTCATTTCAGTTTTTCATAAAGCCCCATGGGGCAGACTGGTGTCTCATTTGAAATGTGCTGCTGATAAAGAATGACTGAAGCTCTTCATGCTGTTTTTTTATTTGTTTTCTTATTGTCCCTGTTTTGTGGATTGCTTTCAAAAAGTTCATCAAAAAAGAAGTTTGCCTTCTGTGTGTGTGTGTTTGTTTTTTGTTACCTTATTAGGACCATTTTTCAATACACAGCAACTTGTGAGGACCCACTGCTGCTTTAGGAGACCAAAACCTGGTCCTTGAATGTTCAAATTCTGTTTTTGGGTTAGGAGTTAGGACTAAAGTGGGAATTGAGTTTAGGGTGTCAGGGTTACTCTTTTTGGACTCTTTGATTTCATATTGCCTCTCAGTGTGTGATGTAAGCTCTTCAGGTCCTGACAGTGGGTCTGAGAGTTTTTAGCACCTTCTTCAGTAGTTGACCGTACCTACTTAAATGTTAATCTAAATACTTTATGAGCCAAAACAAAAGTTTGCAAACAAATCACATTAAACATGAATTGTTAAATGAAAGTATCTGGTTGTCCCTTTGTTGTGTTAATGATTTCAAGACCATTTAAATGTTTAAGCATTTTAGGCTAACATTGTACAAAAAACAAATTGTTGTTAATGTTTTCCCTGGTGAAATAAAAGTTGATTATTATTTTTTTATTATTATTATTATTACTGAATTAGGCAGTGGCCTTTTGGTTAGCTGAGAGATCATTGTTTTTTTTAATGACCACACTTTCCCATTTCATGTTACTACTGTATTTCTCTAAGGTGTATTTGTGAAAACTGGCAACATGTTTATTACTGCCAGATATTCATCCAAACAGTTCTAAAGTAGAGCTTTATGGAACTATATTGTCACAGTATGAATAAAGTAGAGGTTGGAGATTCTGGAAATTTTGGTATCGATCCGATACCAAGTAAATACAGGGCCAGTATCACTGATATCGATACCAATACTTAAGCTTCATAGATCCAAAGGATCCAAAAGACCTAGGATATTTTTGCTAAACATTGTACGTGACAACAAAATACTTCATTATCACAATCAACATTTTTGTTTAGAAACAATGGAAAAGCACCAAAATAAAGTTTCCCTTAACATTAGGAAAGTCAATTTTTTTTTTAAGTAGAAAAAGAGAATCCACAATAAAAAATAAATAAACATATTCTCCACTCACTGGATATCAGTTCTAGTTATTTCTTTCTTTGTTTCTTTTTTCTAATAGAATTGTTCTTAGGAAAAACAATAAAAAAATAAATGAATTTCCTTCCTTTCAGTGCAATTCTGTTTTTTCTTAAATAAGTGTAAAAAATATCACACAACACAACTTTATACAAAATCTCCTGAGGTAGAGGGCTGAAAAGCTACAATGCAACAAAATTAACACACCACAACAAATACTGTAAACAGTTACAAACTGATTGTTGCTGTTTGGCTGGTGCCGCTGAACCATGTGACGTTGTGCAGACAACAAAAGATGAGAGGGGGGGAGGGTGGGCTGCTCCGTTCTGTGTGATACAGCGCAGTGCTACTCTCAGACAGAGTAAACTTTGATGAATCCGCGTGTGCAGCAGTCAGTGTGCGCAGGAAAGAAAGAAAGCTTGAGTATAGATCTTTTTACACGAGTATTGTTCAATATCAATACCAGCTTTGGTATCAATATGATCGATATTAGTATCAATCCGCCCAATAAGGTCTATGAACATTTATACAGACTCCTACAAGACAAAGATAAAAAGTCTAGCATTCCTTGAATGAATGTATAGCGCCTGCAGCCCTTAATGCCAGGGTTTAACTAATATATACATCCATGATCTATTCCCTCTTCTTCATTTCAGGGTCATGGGGGTCACTGCTGCCCGTATCCAGCAGTCACTGTGTGAGGGGCAGGGTACACCATGGACAGATCGCAAGTTCATCACATTTTCCAGTCCATCTTTTTTTTTTTAATTTTTCTTAATATTGTGAAATAACATAGTTGCAGCTGTTTATGTCAAACACTAAAAACAGCCTAAAAGTAACCAGACACTTTGGTTAGAAAAAAAACAAAGCTAGGCAAATTCTACCTAGACAAAATCCTAAAAGACGTTGATTTTAAGGTTGTATAAATACTTTACATTTAGTTTTTTTTTCTTTAGAATTCATGTGTTTTTTTTATAATGATATCAGTGAGTTTTAATTCTAAAATACCATCATAGTTCCCTCCTGCAGTGCAATAAAACTCTTTTATCTGAGTCCTTTATTAGGGCACCTCAGCTGCTTCATTTTAAGCTCCAGCACCTCACGTCTTCTCAGCCATTGATTAGGAGCCTGTTCAATAACTCAAATAATAGCATTGGAATGCAGTTTGTCATCAGTCAGCTCATTTTGGTGTTAGGCAATGACCCTTGCAGACAGGCCTTCTAAATCATCCTGTGACATAATGAATGAGGTCATTTGTAAGTGTGCCATGCTATGATTACCTGTTCCTCACAGCCAAGCCTTGTGACCTCCCTGTGGTTTAAGAAGGACAGATGGGTCACTGTGAACCTGAGCGCACTCATTAAAAGGTTATGAGATGAGAAAAAGGAAGAAATTTCAACTTTAACAAAAGTAGTATTTGACAAGATGCCAAAGATTGACTCATGGTTTGTTTATTCATTTTCTTTAACACAAGGTAAAACCTGAGGCCAAGGAGGAGTTCTCTCAGCTGTGAGCAAATATCTTTGCAGAGTGGCAAAAATGTCTGTATGTGGACTTGACCAGTGTTACAATTTTGTGAACTTTGAGTTTTAGATTCCTCTCCCTGGGCTGCCACCTTATCGTGGTAGAGAGCTTTGAGAGTCCCAATGATCCTAGGAGCTATGTTGTCAGCGGATTTATGCTCCCGGTAGGGTCACCCAAGGCAAACAGGTCCTAGGTGAGGGATCAGACAAATTGCAGCCCAAAAACCCCTATGATGAGCAACATAAATGGATCGAGTGTTCCCTCGCCCAGATGCTGGTCACTGGGGCCCCACTGAAGTCTGGTGGCTGGGCTTTTACCCATGGAGCCCAGCCGGGCTTAGCCCAAAGAGGAGACATGGGTCCCCCTTCCCATGTGCTCACCACCTATGGGAGAGGTCGTAGGGGTCGGTTGCATTGTTCAATGGGCAGTGGTCAAAGGCGGGGACCCTGACGGTCAAGATTCTCGGCTGCAGAAGCTGGCTCTAGGGACGTGGAATGTCACCTCTCTGGTGGGGAAGGAGCCTGAGCTGGTGTGTGAGGTTGAGAGGTTCCGACTAGATATAGTCGGACTCACCTCGACGCACCGCTCTGGCTCTGGAACCAGTCTCCTTGAGAGGGGTTGGACACTCTTTCACTCTGGAGTTGCCCGTGCTGAGAGGTGCCGAGCCGGAGGGGGCATACTTATTGCCCCCCATCTTGGTGCCTGTACATTCGGGTTCACCCCGGTGAACGAGAGGGTAGCCTCCCTCTGCTTACATGTGGGGGGACGGGTCCTTACTGCTGTTTGGCGCTTAGGCATTACCCACCCTTTTTGGAGTCCTTGGTGGGTGGGCTGCTTTGTTTTGCTGGTGGACTACAACGCTCACGTGGGCAATGACAGTGAGGCCTTGTTGACACGACTCTACAATATCGCGTGGACATCGGGGGCAGTTCCCTGGATTGGCAGCGTGGTGGTCCCCCTATTTAAAAATGGGGACCGCAGAGTGTGTTCCAACTATAGGGGGATCACACTTCTAAGTCTCCCTGGTAAGGTCTATTCAGGGGTCCAGGAGAGGAGGGTCCGTTGGATAGTTGAATCTCGGATTCAGGAAGAGCAGTGTGGTTTTCGTCCTGGTTGTGGAACACTAGACCAGCTCTACACCCTCAGCAGGGTCTTGGAGGGTGTATGGGAATTTGCCCAACTAGTCTACATGGGTTTTGTGGATTTGGAGAAGGGGTTCGACTGTGTTGCTCGGGGACTTCTGTGGGGGGTACTCCAGGAGTATGGGGTGCCAAGCCCTTTGATACGGGCTGTTAAGTCTCTGTACGACAATTTCCGGTGAGAGCTCCTTTGTTGCAGATTCTGTTCATAATTTTTATGGACAGAATTTCTAGGCGCAGCCAAGGTGTTGAGGGGATCCGTTTTGGTGACCTTAGGATCACATCTCTGCTTTTTGCAGACGATGTGGTCCTATTGCCTTCATCAGATCATGATCTCCGGCTCTCACTGGAGCGGTTTGCAGCCGAGTGTGAAGCAGCTGGGATGAGGATCAGTGCCTCCAAATCTGAGACCATGGTCTTTAGCTGGAAAAGAGTAGGGTATTTTTCCGGGTCGGGGAGGCTGTCCTGCCCCAGGTGGAGGAGTTTAAGTATTTTGTGGTCTTGTTCACGAATGAGGGAAGAATGGAGCGGGAGATCGATAGGCGGATTGGTGCTGCATCTGCAGTGATGTGGGTGCTGTACCAATCTGTTGTGGTAACGCGAGAGCTGAGCCAAAAGGCGAAGTTCTTTGATTTACCAGTCGGTCTACGTTCCTACCCTCATTTATGGTCCCGAGCTTTGGGTAGTGACCTAAAGAATGAGTTCACGGATAAAAGTGGCCGAAATGAGTTTCCAAAAAAGCAACGTTAGAAAATGTTAGAAATTAGTGTTGAACTTTGAGACTGGAGTCATTTTAAGGTGGCAGCGATACACTTTGGTCTTGCTTCTGCTCAGACCACATGTTAGTTCATCAAAGTGGTCAAAATAAACCACACAAAGAGCTGTATAAAACAGGTCAGATGGCAATTGTTCAGTCTTTCCAATAAATCCCACTTCAAAAGATCTAAACCATCACTTTAACAAGTGTGGAACTTGTTTGAAGGAAAAACACAAAATAACTATATATATATATATCCTCTGAAGTCATTTTCTTTTTGTTTTATGTTACTTTCTGACACAAAATTTTTAATCTACTGTATGTTATGATCTTTATTAGACACTGACAGAAAAACAGGAAAGCAAGATGAGAAGCATAAGCAGTGAAGCTAAAAAAACAGACATACTAATAACATTTCACTGCCTGAAAAGTGCAGTTAATAAAAAGAGGTTTCTGATACATTCAGTTTCCCATTAAGACACGTCAGTGTGGCAAAACTATTTCCACATGAGGCACTAATGTCTTCATCAGACTGTAAAAGTGACAGCATTAAGTCATTCAAGACATCCTTTGCTTTATAATGGCCCTTTTTAATGCTTTATTCAGACAATGAAGAAAATTAACCTGACAGAAAAAGTCATGACTGACACAAATGGGTGACATGAATTCCTTTACATAAAATGAAAAATTTAAATGTTTTTAGCAGTTTATAAATTATATTTAATGTGGTTTTGACCAAATTATTGATCAGTTTTATGTTTTCATAACAGAGCTTAAATGTCATTTTTAAAATAATATTTTCTTTCATTTCTCAGCTAAATCTAAACTTTTCATTACAAAAACTTGTATTTTTATGTGTGTGTTGAAACAATCTCAGCAGCATTTACGTCAAACTGGCACTGGAATATTTTTCTCTTGTAGTGTGGGTGATAATCTTGATTTTGACTAACTAACTAACACCCTAACTCCCCTAAAAGTTTCTTGGTAGGTAAGCAGGGACTGTTATGAAGACACCCTCTTTTCCAGTTTGATTCGAATACCCTGCTCTGGTCGCAGGATGAGCTCTCCGACTGGATGAAGCTCCTCACGTTCCTGACAAGCTTCAATGCTGAAGTTACGCAGGATGGATGCCAGAACCACCTTTTCCTCCATCAGTGCAAAACGCTGACCTAAAAATATTAATTAATTATTATAGGGACAAATCTAATTTAAAAAAATGTAAAACTGTCCTTTTCTTACCTATACAGTTGCGGAGTCCGGCTGAGAAAGGGACATATGCATATGGAGGTCTTCCAACTGAATTCTCAGGAAAAAAACGCTCTGGCCTGAACTCCTCAGGCTCAGGGAAGTATCGAGGGTCACGATGAAGAGCGTAGGTGATTATGATCGCATTTGCACCTTTAGGAATCTTGAAACCACCTACGAGTAAAAGCATAAAAAATTACTTATTGTCTGCTGTTGCACTTACTTACTTACTGGTTGTGGAGGTGGTGCTCAGTGTTCACAACAGAAGGGAAAATAATGAAAGTGCTACAACAAGCTGCTGCTGCTGTCTTTTTGTTTCTTCTGAGGGACTATTAGGGGTATATAAGGATACACATCAGTCACAGTTTGATACATACCTCATTATGAGAGTCACTGTTCAGTACAACAGGAACGAAAAACAAACGGCAAATGCTATTTTTATTTTTACAAACAACTCTCCCAGAAGCAAATGCATGAAACTGAAATCATGCTTGTTAAGCTGCTTTAAACTTTACAAAATGTAAGCATTAGTTTTCATGGCTGTAAGATGCAAGACAAAGGTTTAGCAATTGAGGTGGAGTAAAAGTCCAACTTAAGGCAACATGTCACAAAATGTAGAGTTTGTCATCTGGTAAATTTAGCATTAAAAAATAATTTCATTTTTATCCAAACTTAAATGTAAACAGCAATCAACAGACCATGGCTGTGTCCAACACGAGAGACCGAGTCCTCCGAAGGCCGAATTCGTCGGCCGCTTACGTCACAGTGCCGCGACGGAGGCTGTCCAAAACCGAAGACTCCTCCGATGCGGCTGACAAATGCGTCCTTCCTTTGCTCAGAATTGAAGGACTGGTCCGATGAATCCTTATCGGCCCACCATATCCCATAATGCATTGAGGGCTGACCGGAGTTTTTTTTTTGCTAGTAATGGCTAATGAAGCTAGTGAAAGGAATATGTTTTAAATAAAAATCTGCCGGTATAAAAATTTAAATTTTCAAGCGGTTGTGTTCTTAATACTTTTATCATTTGTATAGACATGTTTTTAAATATTATTTTTGTCAGAAAAAAAAAACAAGTCCATAGTTCTTCAAATATTGTCTTTAAGTTAATTTTATTGTTTTGTGATTTTAATAACGCTAATATATTGATATTTTTTTCATTTCGATCTAATTTTGCATCTGTTTAGCATCGTCACGGTTGCTAGGCGACCAGACATACGCCGGGTAAGGGCCTGAAGGCTAGACCATCCAAATTCACAGTGACTTTCTTCCAGTCTTCCCTGTCTACCAAGGACCCAGCCCACCTTGACCTGGTAGACCAGGTCCTTTGGAGGACCCAGCCTCTCGTTTTGGACACAGCCCATGTGTCAAAAAAAAGTTTGAGCTCAAAAAATAAATAAATAAAGCAGATATTGAAAAAATACACAAACTGCTTGTCACGGTTCTTTTCAAAGCACCAATTACATTATACAACTGCTTGCTACAACTACAACTTCTTGTTCTGAGGTGCTGATTTTAATTGAACAGGCAGATTTTTCAATCTTCAAAACAGTTTAGTCTTGACCCACCCAGACTAGCCTTTAGCTCATCAATCATGTCAGAATAAAATTATATTTCCTCAAACTGCAATTTAAAGTGCTATCTACAACAGGTAAGATATTATTTACCTATAACCTTTCCACAAATCTTCACTTGAAAAAGTCAGAAGTGTTGCTTAAGAAGTATCTCTTAATAGGACATGTTGAAAGCATGAATTAACTTTTAGATCAAATGAATTGTGAGTATTCAAACTCATTTGACAGAACGGGAAACTAAAATATGGCCATAAACTTTATGTTACACAGCCCCAGATTCTTGATTCAGTCATCATCTTTCTTCTGTAACTCACTGATATGGCAGTCATCGCAGAGACTTCGAGCAAAGAAAGGCACAGAGGGAAACAGTCGCAGAGCCTCTTTAATCACGCAGTCCAGGTACTTGAGCTTCTTCAGGTCCTCTGTTGTCATGGGTCGACTAGATGTACCTTTAAATAGAGAAGGCCGTGTTAAAAATGACTTTACAACATCGGCTACTCTGTAAATCTAAATTAAAATCACAAATGATTTTAAAGCAGAAACTTTTTAATTTTTACTCAATGATTGATGTTTTTCAGCCCACATAGTGTAACCATCAACAATGAGCCTAAATAAATAGGAAACAATTTTATTATCAGTTTAAACTTGTCATTCAGGTTTAAATGACAAACAGAGACATTTAATTAGTCCTCCTGTGTGTCTTTAGGTCTTAGAGTTGATGAAAAAAATTATTTTCTATTGCTGGAATAAAGACAATAATAATTTTGTGTATTTCTGTAAGTTTTCTTTGCTGTTCTCCTTGTTTAAGAGCAAAACTGTTTTAATACAAATGTATCAAAAGCCTTGGAGCAAGAAAAAAAAAGAAAACAAGTCATTAAAGTAAAGAAGAAAATGGGGTTTGATACTGTTACCAAACACCTCCTGTAGCTCTTGTTGAACTTTCTGCTGCACCTCAGGATGGGAGCCCAGAAGATGCAGAGCCCAGTTCATAGCAGCAGCTGTAGTATCATGGCCCTGAAAACAAAACAAGATGTTAATCCAAACTGAACACTATATTTATTTTTCCTAACAACATTTACAGAAATCAAAGTTCATTTTTGACATATATCACAGTATTTCTGCCAAAATAACCATACAATGTGAAATGGACAGTAATGTAAAGGTTTATAAAATACTGTTTACAAGAACTGGTCTAAATTTTGAAACTAAAGTTGTCCTAAAAAGACAGCAAAGTCCAAATAGCTATTTACAACAGGTAAGATATTGCTTATAACAACAGAACAGAACCCCATTCCAAAGACCATTACCCTAAATATACAGGTGCTGGTCGTAAAATTAGAATAAAACATAGAACAATAAAAAGTTGATTTATTTCAGTAAGAGAGGAGGAGGATGATAAGTGGAGCTAGAAAATCAGACATACTAACTTTTACTTTTCAACTTGTTTCAGTGATTCCATTCAAAGTTAAACTTTTATATTATATGCATTTATTACACACAGTCTGATATATTTCAAATGTTTAATTCTTTTAATTTTGATGATTATAACTGACAAGTAATGAAAACCCCAAATTCAGTATCTCAGAAAATTAGAATATTGTGAAAAGATTCAATATTAAAGGCAACTGTTGCCACACTCTAATCAGTTAATTAACTCAAAACACCTTCAAATAGTCTCTCAGTCTAGTTCTGTAGGCTATACAATCATGAGGAAGACTGCTGACTTGTCGTTCAATTTGAACGACTGTCAAGTCAGCAGTCAAAAGATGACCATTGACACCCTGCACAAGGAGAGCAAGACACAAAAGGTCATTGCTAAAGAGGCTGGCTGTTCACAGAGCTCTGTGTCCAAGAACATTAATAGAGAGGCGAAGGGAAGGAAAAGAAAAAGGTAGAAAAAAAGTGTTCAACAATAGGAATAACTGGAGACCCTGGAGAGGATTGTGAAACAAAACCCACTCAAAATTATGAGGGAGATTCACAAACTGTGGACTACAGCTGCAGTCAGAGCTTCAAGAACCACCACAGACGTATGAAGACATGGGTTTCAGCTGTCTCATTCCCAGTGTCAAGCTACTCTTAAACAAGAGACAGCGTCAGATGCGTCTCGCCTGGGCTAAAGACCAAAAGGACTGGACTGCTGCTGAGTGGTCCAAAGTTATGTTCTCTTATGAACGTAAATGTAGAATTTTCTTTGGAAATCAAGGTCCCAGAGTCTGGAGGAAGAGAGAAGAGGCACAGAATCTACATTGCTTGAGGTCCAGTGTTAAGTTTCCACAGTCAGTGATGGTTTGGGTCCATGTCATCTGCTGGTGTTGGTCCACTGTGTTTTCTGAGGTCCAAGGTCAACGCAGCCATCTACCAAGAAGTTTTAGAGCATTTCATGCTTCCTGCTGCTGACCAACTTCATGGAGATGCAGATTTCATTTTCCAACAGGACTTGGCCCCTGCACACAGTGCCAAAGCTACCAGTACCTGGTTTAAGGACCATGGAATCCCTGATCTTAATTGGCAAGCAAACTCGCCTGACCTTAACCCCCCAAAAAAATCTATGGGGTATTTTAAAGAATAAGATGCAATATGCCAAGCCCATCAATTCAGAAGAGCTAAAGGCCACTACTATTTATGACCAGCACCTGTGTGTGTTTAAGGGTGCAACGATACATTAAATTCATGATTCGGTTTGATATTTTTGTCTCACGGTTCAATATTTTTTCGATACAAAAAAGAGAAATTTCCATCTCCTTCTTAACTTGTACCTTATTGAAATTATTTATGAACATTTGTTTAACTTCAAAAGTACAGTTTTAAAAATCTGTATTGTTCAATGCAAGTGCATATTAAACTATACAGTGCATATATATACCATATTATATATATATTTGCATTTTTTGCACTAACCTCAAACATAAAGGTGTCCACCTCCTCCTGAATGTCCTGATGGCTCAACCTGTTGCCGTCTTCATCTGTGGTCTTTAGGAGCATGTCCAGGAAGGCCTGCCGTTTCTTCTGACCCTGGTCAGTGTCGCTGCCAGTTTCACTGTTGGACATGCTCTCTGACCTTTCATGTATCACCTGAACACAGTTTATTTGAACGGGGCCGTTTTATCTGCACAACTGAATGCACCAAGTGTTTAATGTATAAGATATTAGTGGCTCCATAACTCACTTTTTGTGTGAAGGAATGGAGGATCTTCAGTGTTCTGTCATGCTCTTTACCCTGACCAAAATAGTAGTATATGAAATCAGGCCAAAACCATGGTCTCCTCTGCCTGTGGCTTACAATGTCACTCATTCTGTTAAAAAAATGACAAAAAAGAAACAAACAAAAAAAAAAACCAAACTTTAATTAGATTGTATTTATTTTTTACTATTACTTTGGTGATATTAAAATTAAAAGAACCTACCTGTACACGCTCTTCACATACTCTGACTCAGAATCACTCTGTGCATGTATTTTCTTCCCCATAGCTGTTTCTAAAATTGAAAACAAAACAATTTAGAATATCAAGATATGTGTTTCTATTCTAGATGTGCAAAATGAGTACTGAGTCCCATGTGTTTCAGCAGAGGGGTGGGGGTGGAAGGTTCCATCTGCCTACCACAGATGATGTCCAGCGCACAGAGGGTGACGTCACTGAAACAGTTGAATGAACCTTTCCCGGCCTTCTTCTCCAACTTTTCCACCAGAATTTCTGCCTGCTCATTCATCACAAGCAGGAAGTCAGTTAGGATGGAGAAATGGAAAGTTGGTGTCAGTACTTTTCTTCTTTGACGCCATTTTTGCCCCGTGCTGATAAAAAAAATTAAAAATTAAAAAAAAAAAACAAGGCAGAACTTAGATGCTTAATTGTATCATGACAGCAATCAAGTACTATGAAAAACAGACTTGTTGTTTTCTTTATTATAGCTCCACCTACAGAGCGTCACCGTGTTCTATCCCACATAGCAGACAGGTGTGGGCCAGAGCTAGTGTCAAGCTGGCACTGCTGGCATGGCAAGTTGATGTGGGTCAGGTCTTCTTTGTGGTATCTGGGCATTGTGTTGGAGCAGAACTGGGCCAGACAAATTTTGCTATGTGGGATTAGTGTAATTAAAGGTCTAGCATTCATAGAATGCTAGGCTTTTAATTCCAATTAGTTACATTACATTTAATTAGGCCTTTAATTTTTTTTAAGCTTTATAGTTGTTTTGGTCAAAACTTTAATGTAAATGTCTCATACAGTGTTTCTAGATGGCATGCTCAGATTATTATTATTATTATTATTGGTGGAATATAGGCCTTTTAAACTTATGTGAGGGACATACATTTATTTTCATTCAGAGAGCCACAGGTTTACCTGGTTAGAAGGCCAGTTCCAAGCCAAGGGTGAAGAAATTTGTATGCAAAAGACTTGTCCAGGTGAACAGGGTTGCTCAGAATTTTCTACATCAGAAAGTTTATAAATTAATAAAAAATAACAAAGTAAGTTAGAAAGACACCAAATGCTATAAAGTATATTATCTCAGACTAAAGACAGAATGACTGCAAACATTCAGGTGAGAGTTAAACAAAGGTATTCTAGAGACAATTAGGATCTGTTTTATATATATCAGTATTAAATATTATTATTATTATTATTATTATTATTAAGGAGCACATGTACTGATTTAACAGCTGTAAGGAACACAATAAGGGTTTGTTCCTGCAAATACTGAGTAAATTAAAAGCCTTTCCTTATATCACCTGCAGCCTTTCAGGGCAGTGTTGTAGCACTTTTTGTCAAATCTTGTATATGACATTACATTACAAGATCTTACATGATCAGTGAGTGGGCATTTTTTGTGTTGACTAATTTGACTGGCTGCAGTGGCCTTTTTGAAGTTGGGGGGACTCCTAAAGGAAAACAATAGATGTATAGCTTGCATTTTGAAAGTTTCATTAAAATCTGCGCACTGGTTCATGATGGGATATTTTGATAATGGTGAAGACTAATGAATACACACATAGGCAAAACCACCATTGCCTTTGGGTGACTAAAAAACATTAGAACTGTTTAATGGCATGAATAATAAAAATATCAGGGTTACTATGGTGAAAGCAAGTTATTCATTTACACAGAGGTCACTGTGGTACATCTGCCTCCCTGTGTTTATATAAGCAGGCTTAATATACTAGGGATAAAAACGAAGCTTTTATTTCCTCTATTTTCAGTAAAACTTTTTAAGTCATACTAATTAAAACTAATTTGCCTCTTGTTCAGGAGTTGCAATTGTGGTCTTGAGGAGTCAACATACCTCCACTGTTTCAGCATGAAAGAGAGCGACAAAGGGAATTGGTCCAACCCAGATTTTAAACAACGGCACATCTCTGAACTCTTGTGTGAACTCCACAATTTGACGAAAGAACTCTGTAACAAGTAAAGAGGAAGAAAAAAATGTGTTGCCTGTTTCTGTCTCTGTTGCAACGTAGACACTTTCTTACCTCCTGCTTTGGGTTTGAACATCAATGCATCTCCAAGGAAGAGGTATGTACCCTCCGGTCCTGGAACAGGTTTCATTGCAAACCATTTGTGCAGGTAACCGCTCAGCAACTGGTAGGTGATGTAAGTCAAAGCGGAAATAAAGATGCTGACAAAAAGGAAACTATAACTTCCTATTACAACTGCCATGTTTCTTATTTTTTCCTTTGACACTGTCTAAGTCCTTGAAGGTGAACAGCAGCCACCTGCCCTCCTTCTGTGTCCCTGATATCAGCAGGATGGGACAAACACACTGCCTCTGCTGCTCCTCCCCTCAGCTGCAGAATCACCAACAGCTCACTGACATCCAGAGCTGTTTGAGGTCAACATGAGTTAAATTCAGACTCAGTTTTGGATACAGGGGATAAATATGGATTAATGCTAGAATGTGTATAAACATAGATCCAAGATATTTCCTGGATGTCTGAGAATCTACACCAGCATACGTGCAAACATTGATAACTCTGTTTGCACAATTTATGCAATAAATATGTTAATCATTAATTATCTGAAATGTAGCTGAATGACCCAGATCATGAACTTTGTCCGATTCATTATCTTGCATAGAACATCATGATTTTTGAGCCGCGATAAACCTAAATGGTTAATAAATAACAGCCTTATCTTTGGGCCGTTTATCATTTGTAACTGAAGCATTATATATACTGTATGTTTTACATTATACAACTATAAAACTTGGGTATGTAAACAAAACAGTTTATTTTTATTAGGGCCACTGTAGTTTTTTTTTGTTTAGTTTTGTTAGTTTTTTTAGGAGTAGTCCTTTAGACTGGATTTGAGCTTGATCATGGAATATGGGACAGATGTCTTCCCTTTTGAAAATTGATAAACATGCTGTAAATAGTTAATAAATAACAAACTTGTCTCTGTGCCTTTTCTGTTATAACTGAAGCATTGTAAAATTTATACCATTGATATTTTGTTACAAAATAATCAAAAATTATCAGAATAATGAATAAAATTAGTAAAAACCCAACAATATACATAATATTGAAAAATAATTTGGAGAATAAGTAGTTGGAAGAAATAATTGTCAGGTGATCAGTTTATAGCAGCGCTATTTAACAATAACAATACCCCCCCCCCCCCCCCCACACACACACACACACATACACAGAATAATTTTCATTTTGAAAAGTTTTTATTTACTTGATATAAAAATTATATCTTAACTCAACTGTAATTTTCTTTTTTCAATGCAACAAATTTTACTAATTTAAATGCAAAAAATAATGTTTATTCTTCCACATATTATTGCTGTGTTTCCTCTACCAACTAATACAGGCCCGGCCCCTGAGCCGTTGGTTTTGAGTAACTGTGGCCACCTGAGCAATTTAGTTGAATAGCCCTGCTTTATGGTGTAACGATCTGAGATAAAAGTAAAGCTTAATTCTTATTTAGCTAGGACAAAAAGATAAGTTCTTTTTATTTTACAAACTTATTTATTAGCTCTGCAGGTGAAAGGTTTTATCAAGTTTACAACAGCTTAAAATAGTTCAGAAGCTATTTTGCCAACACAACAGACAAACTATAATCACACGCCTGAGCATTAAAAAAAAAAAAAACAGCAAATAATGTAATATATTGTTGTGACCACTAGATGTGAGGATAATATAATCTGAAGTAGACATGGTAGCGTCAGTGCTTATTCTGATAAATAAAAATACTACGGAAAAAAATAAAATAAAAAATACTTCAAACTGATTTTCTGTTATTTTTGTCACAACTTGAAGCTGATGTAATACCAACATGTCTTTATAGTGTTTGTAATTGCTTGAAATAGTTTTAAATCTGTTTTTTATTGAAGAAATATCACAATTAAATTAAATAATACATCTTTAAATATTTATTAAATGGAGTTTAACAAACAACTCTATAAATGTTGGTTTTCTACTCAAGACATGCATTAAAAAAAAATTTCTAAACGCATAAATTAATATATAAAAACTCTGCAGCACCCTGTATTTTGTCATGTTCATACATCTCTTCATCCATGTAAAGGCTTGGATTTTAGTTGCTAGGTTTTTGTGCTCTTATTTAACAATAAAACACAATTTGAACACTGCATGATTTATTTATTGAAAAATCCATATAAAAGCAGAATATTTACAAACAATGAGGGCAATAACTACGCTAAGACGAAAGCATCAACTATAAAAACACTGACTGCGTAAAATTCAAAACATCACATCTCAAAGTTTCACTCCTGCAGCCGATTTGTCATTCCAAGTGCCCTGAAAAGGTTTTGGTAAAAAGCTGATACCCTTTCCTTCTGAGGAGGCCAATCCAGGATGCAGCTCGACCGTAACATGCCTCTGCGGAGGAAAAGTTTGCGAGACAATTTGTAGTCGTGCACATCCTGCAGGAAGATGAGGACAACCGAGTCTCTGCTGGCTTCAATGACCTGATGCAGGGCATGATGGACTATAAATCTGGATGAGGAAAAACAAGAAGAACAAAGATAACTTCGAAAACTCATACTGATGTGAATAACAAAATTAGAGTCTAATTAATTAATATTAAATATTTAAAAACTGATATTACAAAACTGTTAATGCCATTGTTTTTAAAAGCTGTTTTTTTTCTTAACTTAGGGAGTCCAAAGACTTATACATGTTTGACTTACCGTCTACACCAGGGGTCATTGAGAAGACACTCAGTCACGACAAACAAGATTTTTCTGGAGTTTTTCATGTTATTAACAATGGATTCAAGCTGTGAAAGACCAATGATTGAATCTCTATCCTCCAAACAAAACTGGCATTTGTTTTCATTTTCCAAAGGGATCAGTCGCCTTTCCACCCATTTGGCATCTTCCTCTGCGTGTATAAGGTAAGCGTCATACTCAAAGTCTCTGTTCTCTCCTGCTTTGGCATCACTGAATCCTAATGTGCGATTGATCAATATGTTCCAATAAAATTTAATCCTCCAGCCTTGGAAACGAACCAAAAATGCACCAATAATTAGCATGAAAACCAATGTGCTGCTGAGAATGAACAGTGCCTGAAACGGGGTCATATCTTTGCAAGAAAGTGGGTCAAAATCCATGATGGGGCGCTTAAAGTAAGCTAGTGGAGTGTTGCAGATATACTGGTCCCTGAGACCTGGTACACTGGTCACATTGGTGCTGTTTAGCCAAGTCACAAACCACAGGATGCTCTCACAGGTGCAGTCAAATGGGTTTTTGGCCATGACAAGCACACTGAGATTGCTAAGGGGAGTACTGAACACTTCAGGTTTCACTGAGGTGATCAGGTTCTTTTGTAAACGTAAAACACGAAGAGACTTCAGATCATCAAAAACAGAGTACTGAAGATCGTCAAGGAGGTTGTTACCAACACTGAGCTCTCTGAGGTTACTCAGACCCCTAAGAGCCTCCAATGGAATCTCATCCAGACCATTGTAATCTATTGTTAAAGTTATTAACTTCTTTGTGTCCTTCAGAAACAAGACAGGACCGCCAAGATTGGCTGACTTCCACAACCGAGCCAAGTTATTGTGCTGGAGCTTCAGCACATTGAGGTTCACGAGCCCCTCTAGCATATTCTCTCTGATGTTGGCGATGTTGTTGTTGCTAAGATCTAAAACAGTAAGGTTGGTCAATGGTCGAAAAGGAGAGGGATCCTGGTTCAAGGCTTCTGCTTTAAGGCTTTTCCCCAGAGTCAGGACTTTAAGAGTGGACATATTCACAAATGAACTGGCTGTCAGATCAAGTGACTGGACGTTATTGATCATGTGAATCTCCTGGATCTGCTCTAGACCTTCAAATTCTCCGCCAACAATAGTTTGCTTGATGAAGTTGTAATCCAGAAGAAGAATGGTGAGATTTTTCAAAACAGAGAAGCTTCCAGGATCGATTTGTTGTAGAGCGTTTCCTGTTAGATTCAGCTTCCTCAGTGGTGCATCGGCAAGTGAGACGAAGGTCTTGCTGGTGATGTGCTTCTGTGAGGTATGCATGTAACTACTCCAACTCAAATCAAGTTCGGTGAGACTCGTCAGGCCTGTGAAGGTGTTCTCTGTGATTTCAGAAAAAAATGATTTTTGTAATATCAGGCTCTCAAGGCTGCTTAATGTCTGGAAAGAAAAATCCTCGATAACAGGAAGAGAAGATTTATGACTGTTCACCAACGCTTTGGTCAGCTGTAGTTTCTTTAACATTTTAAGGCCCAGAAATGTTCCTTTGGTCAAGCGCTTAATGTTGTTGTTTGTCAGGATTAGAGTTTGAAGTGTAGACAGCCACTGAAAAGAGCCATCTTCAATTGTGCTTATGGTATTATCGGACAGATCCAGTACAGTCAGGTTTGTATTCTGCAGGCCAGTAAAAGTTTTATTATTGAGTGTGACAAGCTTTATCTTCTTCAGAGACAGAGTATCAATGGCTGTTCCTGACAGTTCCGAACAGAGTTTAGAAATGAAGGTATTGCTGATACTGCTCCCATCAAGGATTAACATATGCAGACCTGAAATGGGCTTTAAGCACCCAGACGCCAACTGCAACAAAAGAATCAGAGAAAATTTGCAGTGAGACAAAAAAGGGGAAACAAAACATACTACTGAAATTAAGGTGCAACTAAAACATTATTTCAATTCCCATTTCTAGGCAAGTGACATACTGTTTTTAAGGACACAGTTGACAGGTTGACAACTTGTAGAAAAGGCGAATCCTTAAGAAAGAAGAAGTCATTTGCTTTCAGAGATGTGAAAGCATTGTGTCCGAGATTCAGGGTTTCCAAGCTGGGCAGCTGAGGCTGAGAACCAAGCATGGCCGTTTGCAGGTTGTTCTGAGAGACATCAAAAAACCTCAGGTTCTGTAAATCAGGAAAAAAGAAGGACAATGAAAAGATGTTTTTGAATGCAGTGCATGAAAAAAAACAATGTAAGTGGATAACCTTTAGTGTCTTCATTTTAAAGCATAATTCAGGCATGATCTTAACTGAAAAAAGGCTGTTTTCCATTTAAATTGTTCCAAACTTTTAAAGCAGTGTTCAGTGGAAAAGGTATAAACAATTTTATCATACATTTTATAGACAGCTCTTTGAACAATCTAAACTTTAAAAACATACAGTATAATCCTGACCGAACTGATAAGCTAGTAGCTAGTCCATGTAGAAGTTAATGCAAATACTAATTACAAACCTTTACATTCCCATAATTCTTACATTATATCATTACATAATTATTTACACATAATCGTATGGTTATTTACTAGGGGTGTAACAATACATCGATCTATATCGATACAAAGATTTGAATGGGTAATGATTCAGTTATATAGAGGCAAAATTAAAATATTGATTTATATCGTTGTCATATTCTCAATGTGAATCGATATCATATGCCCATCTAACAGTCATTGTGTTAGATGGGCATATGATATCGCATTATATTGATCGCAGACTTGTGCATTGAATTGAATCGAAATCATATCGTGACAGACTTTGTGATATCGAGAAATATTGAATCATCATCCAAACATATCGATGTAATATTGTATCGTGATAAAGCTGGTGATTTACACCCCTATTACTTACAAGCACCTATTTCACCTAGTATACTCAAACTTCACTAAGACATAAATAAAGACAAGTAAACTACAAGCCAGTGTGAATATTTAAATAAAAGGTTTATAATTTATGGACTAAACATGAAAAGATCACAAAAGACTTGCAACAACAACCAACAACACAAAAAAGAAGAAGTGATCATTTTCAAGACTACTACATAGATGACCAAAAACTATAATTCAGCATGAAGTCATAATAGGTAGGACACAAAACATCTGCAAAACTGAACTGTAAATTTAAAAAGATTTCCTTTTCTACAAATGTGTAGGTCAAATATGTTTTTTAAATAGTCAATCTGAACCAGTACCTTAAGTGCAGTGAAGGGTTCTCCTTTCAGCTTCAGCCTATTGCTCGCCAAGTTCAACCACGTTAGACCGGTACAGTGCTCCAGATGTTCTATTCTTAAAGAACCCACTTCATTATGCGCCAAGTTTAGAGTCTGCAGCAAAGGCAGGTTCTGGCACAAGGCCTCGCCCAGCTTGGCAATGCTGTTGTAACTCACGTCAAGGTGCAACAGGCTCTTGTATCGGTTTAGCGAGTCGGGGAGAATTAGCGCCAGCCTGTTGTGAGACAAAACCAGGCTGGTGATGTTCTCAGGTAAATCTTGAGGTACTGCGCTCAGGTTGAGGTGAGCGCAGTCAGCTTTGTCATTTCTCACACTGCAGCCGGTCTTCTCCAGGGAGGCCATGGAGTGATACGCCCCCACAACGAAAGAACACACCAAGATGATCCATGTTAGGAGACACGAAGCAGGTGCACGTGTTGTCCCAAACATATCTTAGAGAATGGAGAAGCAGAATGTCATATGAAGGAGATCAGCAAATTTTATTTTAACGGAGCAGCAAATAAATAAATAGATACATCTGTTCTCCCCTAAGGTAGGGGTCTGCAACCTGCGGTTCTGGGACAACATGTGGCTCTCTGAAGCTTTGACCAAAACTAACATGAGATTGATTTTTTTGGTTTGTTTTTTATACCCACAACTGAAAAGGCTACCTTTAGCAGATTTTCTGTCAATTTGTTTGCAAATATGAGATCAAAACTAATACAAAGAGTGAAATATGTTGATTAGATCAAGCTCATAGTTTGTTGACAAATTCAATAATCCAACTTCCAGCCTTACAGGCAAATCTTTCTCTCAAATCCATCAGGAATTTTTTAATAACTATAAGACATATTGCTGAGAAACAATATGTTAAGTTGATTAGATAACAATGGGGGGAAAAAAACATACAAATGCCTGCATAGTTTAGTGTTTTGGTTTTAATTAAATTTGGTATATCTTTTCTTGCTTACATAACAGTGGTCTTTTTTTTTCTTCCTTAAGTGTAAAAACAATAATAAACATTAAAATTCACTATATGTTTTTAACTTTATAATGTCACCCATTGGCTAGAAAATCCCGCCCCCTTCCACAGACGGCCCACGGACCACCAGTTGATAATCACAGTTGTAGCACGTTTTGCATCTCCGAACACGTTATTAATGAGCCAAGACAGTGGGAGGAAATTAATCATACAGGTTGCACACCCCTGCCTTAAGGAAAATTGTTTCATCACAGCAGGGAACAATAAAGTATGTGTGCAAAAAAGTGCCAAGTTGATTAGAGAATTTAAAAAATAAATCTAACAGTAAATATTATTTAAAAGGAAAACCAATAGGAAAATATTTGTTCTAAGTACAGATGTGGAAACATATTAGGCCACATTTTCATTTAGTGTTTGTACAAAACATTTAAAGACTACAAACTACTTTTAAAAGTTGTGCACAATAATTTCTTACCATCAAGCTGAAGAGTAATGACGCTAGAACTGCAAGTAGCTACACATAAATAGTAAAAATGGCAAATATCTTAAAACTAGCATGTCGCTTACCAGATACTGATGCACAGTGTTTCAAACCTCCAGCCTGAACGTGTCTGTCTCTTCACCACAGCTTCTTCACTTTTACCACTGAGCAGCAGCAGCAGCTCAAGAATAAGGAAATGGAAAACTGGCAAGTCCGGTTTCACTTCTTCCCGCCTGCTTTTATTACTCGTTTCACGTTCTTTGCCTCTATTAGCTGAATGTTTAGCATCGAATCTGTAAATGTTTTGTTCCAACTGTCCTCAGCAACAACGAAAGAACCCGCATCTCGTTTTGTGTCGAACCAGGATCTGAAAATCCTCGCTCGCGCACACTCCGTGTTTGTGTCGTGAACTAAAGTCCTCGTGACGCAAAGGCACGCGCGCTCTTCAAACTCACGAAAAGCAAATAAACAAAAAACAGCTGCTCATTCCGTCGCTGCTACACCCAACACTGGGTGTAGGCCTAAAAGAAGCATTGAAGCAACAAATTATTTAATTTTCACTTTGTTTTCCCCCTTTTTTTAAGACTCAATGAAAATTCCATTTGCATATTTACCATTTTACCATTCATTTTACATAAACTTAGATTTGTTTCAATAAGTTCACACTGTGGCATGATTTAAAATCAATACCATAACCACAGAAAATAATATTTGAAAGACTAATTGTAATCATTTAACACCATTTTCTTACTAAAGTCAGGCTGATGGTGATGGAGAACATATAAAGTATGAGTATTTGCTATAAGTGTGCATACAGTCGTTTATTTATTTATTTATTTATTTATTTATTGATTGATTGATTGATTGATTGATTGATTGATTGATTGTATTTATTCAGATTTACACATCCTTGGGTTGCATAAATTATCCACTAGGGGGCAGCAAAACATTGTTTTTGCAGCAGTATGGTCTGTCTAGTTGTACTTATTTTGTCCACTCAATTTTGTGATACAACTTGCCAAAAAAGAATATAACAAATAATTTCACATACTCTATACTGGCCTGCATTCTGACTGTAACTCATACTATAGTTCTTAGATATTATGAATACATATATTCATGAGCTAGATCAAGTAAATTTATATTAATTACCTTAGTGTTAAAGGTTGTACATAAATGGAATGAAGTGATTTTTTTTCCACCCTGCATGTTGTTGTTCTTACAGTTTTAGGCTGAAAGTAAATGCATTAGTGAGGCACTTAAAATAGCAATAAATCTGAAGATAATGGTATCAGCAAGTCCATTTCAAAAGGTCAACATTAATGGAAATACAGAAATGACTCACTGCTGCTGCTGCTGAACAAATGCCAGAGATGCTGCAGACCAACAAAATTGTCTTGTTTTGTTTGTGTCATCATTAGTGTCATAGACTGATTGTTTCTGTTCAGGGCAGTTTAGGAAACATTTAAAACTTTAGGTTGTCTGGATGTATTTCAAACAATAAGTTCACCTTTACGCAATGTCTTAAAATCTGAAACTCCATTTGAAATTTACAATCAAATTCCTCCAAAAACCTAGTTTGATTTGCTGCTTGGTCTTTCACTCTCCTGCTGATTTTGGTTCAAAATGACACACAAGGCCTCAGTTTAGACATTGAGTCATGCAATTGTGAAACAAGGACACTTTTGTAAAACATATTTTAAACTCAGTGAGTTTCTTCTGGTAAAATAAAGGAAATAATAATAAAACATGTGGGTGTTATTTAAAATTCCTCACAATCTCCTTTGACACACTTTTTCTGATTTTCGTCCATTCTGCTGATAGATCTGACCCTCTAACATGTTTGTAGTCTCTGTAATGGATTATTGTAAATGAGGAGGGTACATTTCTTTGAAACAGTGTGTAAAGGTGAGCACAACCATTAAGAAAACCTGCTACACCCCCTCCAGAGACCTAAATAACACTTTCCTTCCCCTGGTTTTCCTCCTTTATCCTACACTCTGATCAGAAAGCAGATAGACCTCAGGCCATCTGATTGGTTTACCCCCGCAGCTAAGCTGAGCCAGCTTAAAGGGCTTTGTGCCAATGCCTGGACTCCCAAAGACCTGTTAAAAGAAAGAGACAACCTGCATGATCAGCACGGTGGTTTGGCAAATATTTTTAATAATATGAGAGAGATAAGATGCGGGGGATTTCTGTGAGCTGAAAGGAGCGTAAATCTGAAGCACGCATTGTTGGACGGGATTCAGGAGAGAACCGTCTCCTGCCAGAGATCCTGAGGTGCTTGGAGGAAGAAAGCAATTTCAGTCATGAAAGATGAGAGGAATGAAGCTCAGGTCAGAGTGAGATGAATGACTCGGCTCAGGGATGAAAGATCAACACTGAAGCCAAACCTGAAGTGAGGAAGTTGCGTTGATGTAGATATTTGTGTCCTGACTGACTGCACTCATGAAAAAGGGACAACTGGAAGGAGGCAGCGGCTCCATCAATGGGAGTTTGTGTGCCACATTCTTCATCCCATCGGATTGAGTAAATCTCCTCTCCCTGATTTGCAAACCGGATCCCTGAAGCATTGGAATGCATGGACATGAAAGGTGAGTTGACTCTCTCCTGGTTATTCATGGTTGCATGCTAACCCAAATGATGTAATTATGCGTGTTGACTCCCATAGAAGTGTCTATGAGCTTTATTAGAAATGCTATTAATGGGTGTGACTTATATCAGTACTCTTTTACTAAAAACCTGCATCACTACTGGAAGCCTTTGTTCTTTTAACCCTTTCAGGCAGAATTAATCAGAGCTAAGAGGGATGAAGAGATAATTGTTGGAAATAGAAGTCATATTTGCACACAGAAATGGAATATAGCATGTTCTCTCTGCCCTCTGCAGAAAAAAAACACTGCAGTACGTTCTCCCCCCTCTCCCCCAGTTTGCTGACCAATGATGTTTGGAGGTCAGAATCTCAGCTCTGTGACTGATGAAGGCACAGCTTGTTCACAAATGCTCCAGCAAAAGAAAGGGAAGAAACTTGTAACACAAGACAGAAAATCAAAAATGCACTTTTTTCAGTCAGATGCTGGAGAAAATACAGCTGGTGCTTTGCACCAGATTAACCCAAATTCTGTCTAAAGGATCATATTAGGTGTATGAGAACAAGCAGCTAAAATCAAATGACTGAGATGATCTAAAGCCCAATTCAAAAAAAGAAATTGATTACTATTTACACAAATCATCTAATTTACTATGTGTGGTGAAAACACTGTGGCCTGAAACAGCTTTGCAGTAAAAAACAATTTTACAGATTTTTTTTTCTAGTCAGTCATGGTATGTGTTTTCCCTCACTGGCTGGTGCTCACTAAGTGCTGACTCGGGTCTCTCCTCACTATAAGTGGTCCCTGGGGGCCGACAGAACATCAATACAGCAGAGGAATCAGCAGCATAGATCCACTACTGTGATCTTCGCTCTTTGCAGTGCAGGTTTACAGAAATGCAAGAAAATGCGATTTTCCCCTTTTTAGTATGAAAACTACGCCTCAAGAAGTGCCCAACAAGAAATAGACCTTATTAGGGTTGCAGCTCAGATTTCTAATAAAAGTGTTTTGCATTAAGACAGCAGTGTTTCTTTCTGTATTACAGCAAAAGTCCAATTATTAACACTGAGATGTTTAGAGTGATTTAACGGAGAAAAATTTTGACATGTTGATTGTTCAAGGATATTTTTTCATGCTATTTGTACAATATTATATCTAATATGTAAACACAAGAAACCTAAACCTGTATTTATTGATTCTTTTGCCTTTTGTGGACATAACGAGAGCTGGGGATCACTGTTACTTGTCTTTGTTTACTCCTCAGATTAAAGTTGCTATGTAGAATAAAATCTACACATATCAAAGTTTGTCTGGACCAGTTCTGGCACTAACACTCGGCCCAGATACCACAAATGATGGGGGCCCTTTGGTGGCCCAGTTGTGGTCTGCCAGAGGTGGTCCATGCATGGGCCAGCACCCCCATAAACAAAACCACAACCGGGCCAGTTGTGGCATTGACATATTTGGGCCATATAAACCAATCCACAGTTATGGCATGGCATCATTAAAAACAGCATCATCATTGCCAGATCTGACCCACATTTTGTTGACAAACCTCTTGCCATGCCAGCAGTGCCAGCCTGACACCAGATCTAGCCCACAGCTGTCTTTTATGTGGGAATCATCATAATATGTGCTAAATCTTGTTTTAGCCTGTTTTGCTTTGTAAGTAATCTAATGCACGTGAGCTGAGCTGTTTGGAAGTGAAGAAATGTGATGTTTCTACTTGAAGTTCTCAAGGAAGAGCTACAGCTAGCTGCCGTAATGCGCTACGATGTGTTCCTTGCGAACAACCTCGGAGTTCTACGTAAATGAATAAGTAATGTCAAAGTGACAAACGTTTAAAAATTAGCATGAAAGAATGAAATTTTGAGATTGGAGTTGTTTCAGGATTCCACTCAGGAGTAGCTGAGAATCATCAGTGAATTTACCAGCTGTTGAGATGAAATACACATAAAGTTATTTTTAAAGTTTGACCAAAACAGCCAGAACTTTCATTTTTTTCTAAGTATAAGATAATGTTTTTATGATGATCTTAGAGGAATGTCTCAAAGCTAACATATAAAAAAACCTGGTGTATATTTAGATCATCTCATGACATTTTTCTTTGGCTCACTTCTCTGCAATATGTTCATCCTCCTTAGTTGAACACAAATAAAATATTTCTCTGGGTCATGTGGTCAAAGTGATTTAGTGAACAAAGTCTTTAGATGTAGCAGTGCTGAGCTGTTACCAAAGAAGGAATAAAAACATTTAGGAGCTGCATTCCTCAATGTGAAAAAAAAAAAAAAGGAAAACATGAACCGAACAAGCACATTTAGGCAAGACTCCAACTAAAGATTAAAAGTAAGATTAATAGTTTGACAGGAGGAACAATTTTCTCTGCTGCTCTTCCTTTAAAACAGCTTCTTCTTTAGACACAAACAACTTCACGTCTTGTCATTTTTATTGCTGTATAAATCCTCCCACAGTGACTCAGTCTAATTATAATTGTAGGATCTCAGCCACTCGAACCTGTGCACACTTCTGTCCCATTGGTCGTGTGCGTTTTTGTCTGTATTACAATCTGCTGCTGCTGGCTCCTGAAAATGTCCCCTGCTCTCTCTCCTGGAAATGTAGAGATTTATTGAGCCATTACTTAATTAGAGGCCCGAGAAAAAGCTGAAAATCCATTCCGAAGATTTACAGCCCGAATCCAATAAATCAGGGACAGAATTCAGGGGTACATTTTTTTCATAAACGCTCTTCACTTACCGACTCATTAGCAAGTAGGTGAATTAAAGCGAGCACGGACAATGACTTTTATTAATTTTGCCACCCCCCAAGAAGCTCAGGCAAGTTACATACAGTTGTTATAAAAACTCTACACTCTGTTAAAGTCTAGGTTTTTGGGATGTAAAAAATGATTATTTCAGAACGTTTTCCAGCTTTAATGTGAGTTTTATTCTGTACAACTCAATTGAAGAGAACAATGAAATGTTTTTATAATCTCTTTGTTTTTTTTTTTGGGGGGGGGGGGGGGGGGG
>JARVJO010000111.1:15488044-15499475 GCA_031762555.1 Cynodonichthys magdalenae | reverse complement strand
CCCCCCGAGTAGAAGTAAATCTTAAAAAATAAATTAATTAAATAAGGTGGTTAAATGCTGTGATGCTAGGTTGGGTTAGTCCTAATTAGTGTTGCCAGATACACATTAATATTGTATTTATGCAATAGTGGAAACAAAAAATCAAATTTTTCTTCACATGATCACCCACATATTAGAAGGTACGATCTGACCAACAAGAGACTGTTGTATGCCAATCACAACACGCATCATCTAACTCTCCCTCGGCCTCCTGTTGGCTGACAAACTGCACCCTCTCCTAGCACATATAATAGTTTAGTTACAACAGTTTGTTCTATTTAACAACCCAGGTCTCAACTTAACAATCTTTTATTTTTTAATTACATGCAGCTCTCCCTTGAGAATCTCAAGAGACTTCCTGCTTAAATAAAATCTGAATAAAAACTAAGCAGCATTCTTACTCAGCCTCAAACTAACATGGTTGTAGAGGATAAGAAGACAAATAACAAAGCAGAGACCAAATGTCCACTTCTTCAGGTTTGCATTAAAGCTGGCCTGGAAAAAACAAACAAACTTACTTAGCAAAACATAATAAAGAAAAGAAGCATCCCCCCAGTTTGCTCAGGTTGCTTCCCTCAGTTGAGCTGAAAATCTGAAAAATGTTCTGTAACTCGGGGCCCCCAACTTGACAGACACTGCATCAGCAGCCGGTCATGCAACGTTTCATCAGTCACAACACCACTTATCGGTCCGCTGAGCACTCACACGGACGGGTCTGGTGTGCCCAGAGCGAAGGGACACTTCGAGGAATATGAAGTGTAGAGTAACGCTAAGAATAAATTCCACAGAGACCACGTCTGAAAGACAAATGTGGGAAAGATGAAAAGGTTGTATATGCAGAGCCCGATCTAATCTGACATGCTTCTCATGACTTGATAAGGAGAAAGAGAGACGTGCCTTTGAGGTTCCAGAGTCAGATTAGATCCTCCAAAATCAGAGTGGGGCAGCAACAGGTCAAGTTTTTTTTTATGACATGGATTTTAGTAACAAAATCAAAATGATTGTGACCATTCTGTACATTACTTGTATAGTTTTATCTCTTTGTAAAGTACTTTGTAAAGTCTATGTTTTTAATTTAGATTTGAGTGTTTTTTAGGTTTTGAAAATGATAAACCTTCACACAGACAATAATTATCTCCTCACTAAATGGTGTTAGAGTGTTAACAACTAGAGCTGTATAATGTAAGTGTGATTTTATTGTTGACTTCTGTCGTTGTGACAATCACAACTCTCTGTGCCCTTTAGCATAATGACCACTATCTAAACCAGGTCTGAGGAGCCAAGAAAGTGAGAATCCATTTGATGTGTCAAATTTATTACAGGCTTTCAGAGCCTAAATGTATGACACCTGGGATATAATAATGAGTTGTTGCAGTCTAAGTGTTTTTTTTTCATTGATATTGCAGAGCAGTGATTGATGTGCATTATTAGCCACAGTATGAAAGAATTAATGTGGTTTCAGGAATTTTTTCAAGAGGGGATTATACATTTTTATCACAATTAAATAGATTGAATGTTATAGAAAAACTGTGCACTGAAACCGGTATTACCCTTCATTTGTAGCTAGCTTTGACTTGAGATCACCACTCATCACTGACAGTTCTGCAACATTTAATGAGTATCGGTCCAGTACGTGAAGAGACAGTCCAAGTGTCGTCAACAGATAAACTTTCCCTCCTTTAGTATAACTATACAATGCTGTATGAAGTATGTCAAACGATTATCCTGATTTTATGTTGTAGATTTAAAGATGCCATTTTAATGTGGTTTTTGATGGTGAACTAAACTGAGATGCTTTTTTTTATTTATAATATTATTAAAATTGATTTAAGTAATGCAATTTAGTTTTATTAATCCTACTAAAACTGCACTTAGCAGGGGTCAACATGAGGAAACGTTCCAGGTTGTGCAGCAGACGGGTGTATAATCAATCTGGATCCAAAGCAGAAACACAAAAAAATCAATACCATAAAAAAAAGTAAAAAAAGGTCCCTAATGCTGCAGCTGTAATGTGACTTTACACACAACACAGACAATTAATTATCTGCCCTTCTTTAAAAGATTAGCAACATTTTATGTTCATAAATTCTTTGACCTCAGCATAATGTGTGCAATACCAAATTATTCACTCCTATGTTTCTTATTTCACTGCCACCAGGCTCACTCTGCCAAACCTCTTCAGCAAAATTGGATTATTGGTGATTAAAAAATAGATTAAAAGCAAATAATTGTGATCACTCTTGGCATAGTTTTTAATCCCACACATTACACATCTAACTGGATGATTATCTCTCAATACTTGCATCACAACACAAATAAAGTAAAAGATTTTTGATATCTAAACCCGTTATAATGTTAGGTTTCCTCTCTTCAGGGCTCAGTGAAGTACAAACGATTTGGTAATTGTTTTACATGAGATGCTGTTCCTAACGCAACCTGCAGCCTCAGAACACTGAGCTACTGCAGCCCACAACAAATTATATTATAATTATATATAATCAATAATATTTAAAATTAACTGATTGCTTTTCAACAACCTGTTCAAGTGCTGAAAATGTTTGTTAGGGTGAAACCAGAATCTTAAACTTGATAATGTTGAAATAAATGCAAAAGGACGATACAAACAGAAATGAACACTATTTTTTTTATCTGCACTCAGCATAATGAGATCTATTTACTCCCAATAACACATTCCCCATATGTCAGCTATACATAAATCCTGCATCAGGACTTACATAAGGTCATTACAGACAAATAATGATGTCATCATGTCTGGGTAAACATTTTACTCATGACTTCTATTTTACTCCTCAGTTTACTTCCATTCTATTATACTTCACTTTATTTTCTCTCGCCTGTCATTTACCTTTTCTTTTCTTTTATATATATATTTATATATATATATATATATATCAGCATTTTGCAAATATGTTTCCCGACACTGCAGCAGTAGCTTTTCATAAACTGTTTAAGTCATGGGTGACGTGTTTTATTTACAAGGCAAGTGTTGACCTTTTAAATTTGTGTGGAAGAGCAGCAGGGTCGAGGGCAGGGTGGTGCGTGCAAGGTAAACTGAAACATGAATGAGTGATGACAGCTTGGCTATATTTATTGGTGTCTCTGTTAAAAATAAAAAATTAATACAAACGAATTGACACTTGACACACAGTCTTATTTAAATAAGTGAAAAAATTGCTTTAGATTTACTTAATTCAGTTGAGTAGAACCTGTTAACATAATATATTTACCGTATTTATTCAAGTACAATACGAAAAAATTTAATCCATAAAATCATCCACAAAGTTGGGGGGTCGTATTATACATGAGATCGTATTATACATGAATAAATACGATAAGTAAATCCAACGCAAACATTTTGAAAATCTTTTTTGAGTGTAGGGTAAAAATAATAAAATGAATGGGAACTAAACTTAAAACAATAAAAAACAAAGGATTCAAAGGTCAAGCTCACTGAAAACATCAATTTTCGGCAGCGATGCTAAACATAGAGATGCTGCAGGACCGAACGCCTGCCTCTCATAGATTTGTGGGGACGTTTCACCTGGTCAGCTCTTAGACATCAAAGCGTGTCTGGAATGGAAGTGGGTCTACCATGATGTCACTGCCCGACAATGTCCTCCTGCACTCATACGCCACCAACACATTCAGCACCACTGTGCTACTTTAACACTGACCAGATGAGTGGACCTTGGTATCAGCTGTTCCAAATGGGGTTCTCTTTGGAAAGCAACTGTGGAAAGATGTGTGAGTGCGCCATCGCTAAGATAAATGAGTTATTTTCTCGCAAGCTTCATGTGCTGGGCTTTAGCACTTTATTGGGGGGCTATTTTAAGGAGTGTTTTTTGATAGGACATTCTTGGATGTTAGATAATTACAGACATGAAGTGGATGTGAAGGCAGGTGGATGCACATTTTGGAATCGGGCTACAGATACAGATAGATACAGATACTCTGTGAACTGTACTTTTGCAATGCTACAACATGGGTCAGATTCAGTATTTTATAGAAAAAGGCAACTTTCAGACTGCAATCAGGTCATCACACTGACATCTTAAAACAACAAACAATGAGGACCATTTGTGCTATAAATAGGGTATAGTTACAATTTTTTGAACAAACATTCTGTGAAACAAACAATTCCTTCCTTGAAGAGGTGCATATCGTTCATTATCTTTCATCCCAGATTTTTAAACTGATACTGTTCTCTTGACAGGTGATGGACATGTAGCAGGTTTGGTCAAACTTTAAAAATAACATCATGAGTAATTTTATACAACATCATGAGATGTCCCACTCACAGTATGTAGCCCTTTTTATACTCCAAATGTTAATCTGTTATATACACAATAATTACTTTCAATTGAAATTAGTTCAAAGGAGCAGGGGATATTTTGCTAACAAACAAAGAAGGTTGACACCAGCACTTATTGTTAGAGTTTGAAACAAAGATCTTGTGCAATAAGTAGCACTTGGCGAATGAGTTGTGAATGACTCTCATCTACAACCACACTAGATTTTAGAACAATATGTGTAAAACTGACTAAATCCAAACATTTTTAAGTTCATTTGCTTATGATAAATGTTGTGAATTAGGTTATGTCTAAATACAGTATTAATCAGTCGTAGATGTTCGTCCAATGGTTATGTCCTGAAAGTTTTCTTAAAACTTATCCAGGGGTTCATGAGAAACACATAAGTGCACACTAAAGCAAAAACATTATTTCCTGCCTTCGTCTTTTGGCAATGAGTGATCCAAAATACCTTCTCTCTCAAAAAAGACTGTGACTACATACAGTTGAAAAGTTCAGGAGGCCATACTGGCCTGGTTATTTTTCAATAATGTACATGCCGACGGTCCTCTGCTCTTCGTATGTCTACACCTGTATCAGCCAAGGATTCCTGCATGCCAGACATAATGTGTCATCATCATATACCCTGGCCCTTCAAACGCACTGCTGATAGTATGCCCGAGGATAACACAACACCTATAAAAAGGCACACACTTGACAGCATTCAATAACGGCTCTTTTCTGCACGTAAGAGTTGGTGTTGAAAGACCCAGCACTCGCAGGCACCCGCAAAAAAAAAAAAAAGGACACAAACACACCCACAGATGTGGTCCTGCTGACACTTCAAAAAGGTCAGCAATCAATACAGTTCTAAATCTGTACCTTTAATGTTGACATAAAAAGAGCTCCTTATCTGTAGGCTAAGAAGGAAAAAAATCACAGATTTGTTTATTTTTTTAATTTTGGCTGTGATTTTATTACAAAATCCTAAGATAATTTACAACACGTTATAATGTATGTTATAGAGAAATAGCCTTTTCATAGAAAATGCAATGTGAATGCTGAGTGCTGATTTATTTTGTTAAAATTAGTGGGGAATAAATTATCAACTGTATTGGTAAAGTTAAAAGAAGCAGAACAGAAGCTCAAACTAACAAAATAAAAGCTAAAATGAGCTAAACAGCAGCTGAAAGCTAAACTGAGCAAAGTTTTTTGCTTTCAGTCATTTTAATAATTAATTAACCAAAGCATAATTTCATCATCTTGGTTAATTAATTAAACATTACATTTTGGTGTAAAAATGTAAACAGCGTATTGAGCTATTTCTGGTTGCAACATTTTTATTTTGTATTGAGCAAACTGATCATTTCTTACATTTATTCCTTATTTATGAGAAAAAGGCTGCTTAATTTTACCTCGTGCAAGCACACTTCAAGTCTGTAGATCTATGTGTTTCTTGTACTGAGACTTAGCTGAAAGGTAAGGCATACTGATAAAAACAGAGACGAAACACTTTACAAAATGTAGGCAAGTAATAATGTGCCAAAGCTCGGTTTTCTGCATGGCTGCTGAATATCTCTGACTATAAGAGTTTGGATGATCTTGTCTGTAAATAATTGAACAGCTTGCTGTGTGTGAGGATGTAGGACGTGGGCAGAAGCAGAGAGGGACAATTCCACAGTTAAAACATCAAAAAGACATGATGTGGGTCAATCAATTACTTAAAAAAGACTGAGGCCTTCAATTTCTTGGAGGAATACATATCACCATTCATGTCAAAGTTAGAGTTGTAGCTGGGTTTTTTTTGCATGTGATATAAGGTTTATTCTTCTTCTGCTACCTTTCATTTTATTTTGATTTTGGATTTGATTTGTGTATTTTTTTTGTTTTTTATTATATAAACTTAATTTGTTTTTTTTTATGAAATTAATCAAATTTAAATAAAATTTTAAAAAATTAATAAAAAAAATATCCCAAACTATGTGTTGTCAACTCTTTCCTTTCTGGAGTTAGCCTGTTCTCCTCATGCACATGTGGGTTTTCTCCTCCAGCTTCTCCCACAGAACAAAAAGACATTAGGTTAAATTGTTGCTAGGTGCAGGTGTGAGTTGTTTCTCTCGTTTGGAAAGAAAAAAGCTGGTCTCTTGTCCAAACTAAAGAAGATAGATGGATAGATGATTTTGGTCTGTGGGTGGAAACCAGATTACCTGAGGGAAATAACACACAAGGGGAGATCCTGCAAACTCAATGCCTGGGAGGCAAACTTGTGACCTTCTTGCTGTGAGGCAACTATTTCCATTTGTAGTATTCACATCACATCTAGGAGTCAATGTTTACCTTTATCAGTTAACAATAGCTTCACATTTCATTTGAAACATGAGCTACAAAAGCTCTCCTGACTCTATTCGTGTGCATTTTAATCAATAAACCAGTTTGTGGAATTCATAAACTGTCATTTCCTCGTATAGCTTCTGCATAAAAATAATCATTTTGAGTGTCCCTGCAGGAGATACAAAGCAGAAAGTGGTACTATTTTTCAGTGAGAGCTTTAATGTTTGTGTCCTCTGCAGGCACTGATTGAACCACGGACGTCACCATGGATACAAGGTGACCCAATGGGAAGCTCGCGTTCGTCCGTCGCTGAATGAAATAAACAGAGGCCATTTTGCTCACGGAAGCCAGCCACGGCATCATTCACTTATTAGACACAAACGGAAACGAAAGATTCCCGACCATTTCTGGGCTGAGACGGTGTGAGGCTGAAGACTCGACGGAGAGCTGGCAGGCAGCGCGAGGCGGCTGGCGCATCGCGTGAAGGAGAAGCATGCGGTATAATAATATCAGCAGAGTCGTCCGCTCCGCCTCCTCCAGTCCTCCCCCTTCTTCTTGGAGGTTCGTTTAATGAGGAAAAAAAAGGCTTAGGACACATTTTACCGCCTTGATATCGAGGACCAGTGTCCCTCCAGAGAAATAGAAGAGAACTATCTTTTTAGTTCGCTGACCGACGCCGGGCTGCATCAGAGGGAGAAACAGGTGTAAGGTTTCATCACTCGGAAGCTCCACTTCCAGGCCACTGAAAGTCGCTGTGTGTTGCCTCTCCGGCTGTCCAAGTGATAACTTCATTTCACATGGAGGAAGCAATGCATTTGGAGTGAGGCAGCAGTTTGTAGGGTAAGCATCCCATCCGTGTTTATTAATAAAGCACCTGCATCGGATCTGACTCAAGCTAAATGTTCTGACATCCGATCAGGAAAATGGGTTATTTGAAACGTCCTTTAAAGGATTTAAAGGAAACAATTGTTCTATATAACTGTGGTTGACCCGAGTGGGTGAAGCTCTGGCAGCTGTTGATGCGTCTCGCCTGTTTCTATAAATGTGCATTCTGGTGTATTGGTCTTTTCTTGTGCATCATGCGGTCTGGACTGCGAAGGTGGTTTAAAAAAAAGCTTTTATAATGTGGAAAGGAAATAACTTAACATAGAAGTACAGATCATCAGGATGTGGACTTTAACAACAAACCTAAAAAATTGTAAACATGAACTGGAACATCCACGTTTAATCCACATATCAAAGGCTGGGGGATAATCTCAATTCTTTGCATGGATTTACACAATGGTGGATTTAATTATTGTGTATAAATGAGGAGTAGGTAATAACTTGACTCTTTACCTTTTTTATGTAATTTTATATCTCTTCTCTAATTTTCTTCAGTTTAAAACAAAGATTATTTTCTACTTTGTGAACCTTTTGCATTTTAGATTACTAGCATCGCCATCTTTCGTGACCATGGTTTATGCCTGACAGCAGTAATATAAACCTATTATTGCTGCTTGTTCTCAGTTTTTGCATCAAACAAATATAAATTCTCCTTGTCTTTTACTGGCATGAAAGGAGGATAAAATGAGGAAATGATTAAAAGGCCAGCAGCATCTGATGGTATCTGCAAGACCTATTTGAATGCTGGGCTGACAGGGAGAGTGGGGAAGTGTCCAGGGTGCACAATGTGAAACGTTATCACTCCGAGAACCTCCCACCACTCCCGGTGAGGCCTACCTGTCTGTCTACCTGTAGTTTTGTGTATTTCTGCAGCTGCAAAGAGAGGAGAACAAAACAGTTGGCTGGTGGCTCCTTAAACTCCTAACTCCTGTGGCTGTGCAGTTTATTTTGTAGCCCATCTCCACCTGCCTTGGCAGCTGTCCTCACTTTTATGAATTTATCTGCGAGAGTACACAGATAAGCAGATTTGGACCAATTTGTTTTTTTTTCTAATAATTATTTATCCTTGGCAAATATAGACTTGATCATTTGGAGCTGTAGCTCCAGATGTTTTCTTGTGTGTTTTTTATTTTATTTATTTGTTCTTTCTCCATTCACGTAACATCTATTTCCCATTTAAACATTGCAAACTTGAACCGTTTTGTAAAACATAATTACCAGTCTTGCTATACAAGGTGAAACGCTGAATAAACATTGTTTACACACATGCAATCTCTTACATCGGAGGATTCATTTTGTCAAAAAAATTCTTACAAGTGCTTGCAAATTATGCCTTCTTCTTTTATTCTAAAAACGCAAGAAGCGTTTCATTTTAGTTTTTACATAGCTCATGTTACAACAAAGAGGCATTAATGAATTTGCATGAAAAAAGGGCCTTGTGATCACATGAAATATTTACTCACCTTCCTCATAATCCATAACAACTTAACCAAAACAAGAGAGGAATGGCATTGTTTCTGTGGATTTTTTCCTTAATCCTCTCCTAGGTTTAAGTATTTTTAAGTGACACTTACTCTGCACACAACCCTCCTGCTTTTTATATCCTGCCACTTACTTAGCTGGGAATAGCGAGGCCTTGCTGTGGCTGATAATGAATTAGGTGTTGAAACGGTACGGGTGAGACCATGTCGACACAAATACTGTAGTCTGGAGTGGCTCATAGGTCGAAGTGTCAGTGTGTTTGAATGTGAGTTTGTGTCAGTAGCTGTAAAAATAGTTTCTTCTTGTACTCTAATAAGAGTGATCTTAGGCTCAATTTGCTTGTTTTTTTATCCTTTTAATGTTATGGTACTTTGATCATGAACAAAAGTCGAGCTACATCAGAATGAAGTTTAACTGAATCTATCCAGAAGTCTAAACTTAATGCTGTTGTCCAAGAAGGAAAAAAACTTTTCATTTTTATTTATTTATTTATTTTGTATTGGTTAAGTAATTGTCATTCATCGTCTCTTGAAGTATTATTGAAGTTAAAGCTGCTAAGGTGAATTTGGGTGAAGGTTTCAACACAGGACTTTATTGGTCCCCTGATACTGGTCCGGTCCTGGTGTCAAGGTTCCATCATTAGCACTTGTCAGTTGTCAGCTTTTCACCATACCTCAATGATCCTTGGCACGCAACCAGAAGTTTTCAGGAGTCAGATAGTGTTTTGTCATGGTCACAAACAATGGCCTTTGAAAATCCCCAAGGTCAAAAGAATAGACGCTTGAAGTCTCACTTATCGTCAGATCCATTCACACTCATGTAAATGAGATTTTTACATTACCACTTCCTTATTGGCGTGGTGAAAACAGATCCAGATCGTGTTGAGTCAGGATCCGTTGTGTTTTATCGCTGTGATTTTATACTAAAAACATTTGGTTACATCCTTTTTAAGACTTGAAACAGAGGGCTTGATTCATATGGTGTAGCCACAAGTAGTTGTTATTAGTTGGTCTGTGAAGATAAAGACTGTTCGCATGCTGAGTCATTGACTGAGTTTGGAACTAAACAGAAAACATTATTGGTATCTGTATTAATCATGGTTGTTTTGACTGCTTTTCAAGTGGAAAACAGGTAATCAGTCAGGATACTAATGGAACTGTAAGTCCATGAGTTAAAGCGTTTCCTTTTTCCTTTTTTGTTACAAACAATTCCTGGAACTTATTGTGCAGCAGTTTTATTCTGAACTGATTCATGATTGTTTTGTTTATTGCTGCCTGCTTCCAAAGGCTGATTGATACTATTTTCTTCGCCTGTATGTATGTTTGTCTACTTTGTATCATTAATATCTTGATACCTCATGAACCCCTGTACAAATTTTAGGAAAATATTTTGGAAAGTATTCATGAGATGAACATCTACAATTGATTAATTTTTGAAGTCACTCCTATTCAAGATGACCACCACAACAAAGCAAACACATAAGGGTTGGGTGGCTATAACTTGACGGGTTTTACATATTGAGTCATTCTCAGAGTGCTAATACTGCATGACACCTTTGGCAATAACTTTTACAGTCAATATTGTTTGTTTGTTAGCAAATTATCTCACAAACTGTTGGACAGATTTTCTTGAAACCTTCAGAAGACAGTCATTAGATGTAGGGGTGTCCCGATCCGATACTGATATCGTATATTGGTACAATATCAGCCAAAAAACCATTATGGGATTTTATTGGCCTGCATCTAAAATCTCCAATAAATAAACACTCTGATAGAAGCAGTTCATTCCACTAGTCAGCTCCAGAATTTCTATTCAACAGTGCTTGGATCCAGCATACAGAGCCCACGTGATCACAACAATATGTGCTAACAAAGTAGCAAGGAGTAGGAGCGATGTTGGCAGTACTTTTAATTTTCATCAAAAGCGACGTTGCAGCTACGTGCAAACTTGTCATGCACAATTTTTCCGTGGGGGAACAGAACCGTGCATGGTTTAAACCGGAGAGACAACCAGGCTCTACCCCCCCCCCCACTCTGGCAGCAGCTAAAGCCCCATCTTCACCCACACGCTTGTATGCTAACCGGCTCGATTCAGCCAAGCTCGGTCCAATGTGTCTCCATGGTTCCAACTGAGTACAGCTCCGAGTACAGCACGCTTACGATTTTGACATTAGTAGAACGTTGCCCGTGGATTAGTTCTGGGATTGATTGACAGAAGAAAGGAGAGCTCAGCTTTTGTTTTGGAATACAAGTGAGCAGCGCGACACAGAGACACGATGAAAGCAGTGATAAAAACTGCTCCCTGCATGAGTGTGGATAGAGAGGCTGATCTCCACATGATGCTCGGACTGTAGAAAGTGGAAATGCAGCAGTAAGAAAGGTAGC
>JARVJO010000111.1:15468230-15479981 GCA_031762555.1 Cynodonichthys magdalenae | reverse complement strand
ATGACTTGTTATAGTTAACAGTCAGTAGTTAAAAGTCTTAGAGTTTAAAGGGTATTTTGTGGTGGGGCGTTTCTAATACTGACATAGGCTTGCTACTATAGTGACTACAAGGTCTTTCTTGATAAAAGCTTTGTGGTACTTATATCCAGACAGATCTCAGTGGTTTACTTAACAGATTAATAAGGCTCGTTGGGTCTGATGTTGGACATCACAGATTTTGTCCGCCTAAATCTCTTACTTGTATATTTGCAGTCCCACAGCTATTACAACCTCTAATTATATACACACTAGTCTCCGGAGCAGCCCACCAGCGCCTAAATTGCAGACAGCAGATAAACCACGGCAAAATAAGAAAATAAAATTACTCCAAATAAAACCAACTCTACCAAATGCTTTGGTCTGCAAAATTAGGACCAGAACTGCAACAACTCAATGGAAAACAATGGGCCATTGTTTGCTATCCATTCTTTGGAATTAACAATTTGAGTGTTTTATAACTGGACTTAGAGTAAATTAAGTAACGCTTTGGATAAGTATTTGATGAAGAATAATGGATATCTCTTCTGCCACATTGATATGCAAGATGAGATGCTTGCACTGCGAAAAATAGTGTACCACCAACTTTAAAGAAGGCTGCAAAATTGTTTTTTAAATACTTAAACAAGCTGATCTGGACACACGAGCAGAGCTTTAAAGCCTGGGGCAGTTTCTTCCAGTGACGTCCCATAACATTACACCATGGTCACAGCTGCTGTGTCGCCGCTGAGCTGTCCCAAAGAAACATGATGCTTCCTATAATCTGACCATCATTTGGATGTAGACAGCTTGTGACGCCAGGCCCATGATTTACTCCTGAGTGTGTGTGTGTGTGTGTCAGTGCACGTGGGTGTGTATTACCCATAGTTCTGAGGACCTGCATGTAAATCTGTTCATATAGTCATATTATGGTCCTTCCTTTTGGGGTCGAAAGCAGATTTACAAAACTCAAATCATTAAATCTGAAGTGAAGATTTATTGTAGAGTTAGTGTTGTAGAGTTAAGTTAGAGTACGTCTCACGGAAGCAAATTTAAAGCCTGTGAAATCACATGTCTGCGTGTGTGCAGTTTGTTTCTTAAAGAAAGATTTATGAGGACAGATTGGATGAGGGTGAAACTTTCAGAAGGTTTTCATGGACAAGAGGTATGGTGTTAACCCGGTGTTAAACATGTCTGGAAATGGATACATAAAAGTTAAAGTGTAGAAGTCTATAGCCCAGAAAGTGGTGTTAGAAACATCAGAATTTTGGAAGTGCTCTAAATGTAATTACAAACCTGACTCTAATGCATCGCTCAGGTCATTATTTTTCTAAAGCAAAAGCCATCAACATAATTATTTTCAAGTGTAATTACAAGCATGACTCCCAATGTCTCGTTTTTAAAACATTTCGTTTTTATCATTTGCACTTGGAACATTGTAAAGAAAATATGCATACGTGGTTAGCTTCAAAATACAGCGTGGCATAAATCAACTCCAGTGGCCGATCATATTGCTTGTCCATAGGCAGCCATACCTCAGGAGGTAAAAGTGTTGTCCACAAATTGCCAAAGTAATGCTTCATTTAAATGAATGAGACTAACATTGGAACACACTTTGAGTTGAATAATATGATTTATTGCTTGAAACTTTTAACATGTTTGCTCTTTTTAAACTTATGATTGTAGGAACAGTGTACAGGGTTCAAGATTATGTTAATCGATGCTTGAACACATCTTGTCAGCATGACAACAAAGTCAAATAATTCTTTCAAAAAGAAAAATATGGACCTTTCACAGCTTTTGTAACTTTGAAAAATATTTACATTGCAGGTAATAAAAAAATAACACAAATGAATACACATGTAAAATGATAAACTATATATAAATACATATTTAAAAACAGCAAAATTGGAATTATGTGCTAAAATATGTAATTTGGTGGAAAAATAAATATGAAGGTCAATTAAATTTGAACATGAGGTAATGTTATTTTTAAATTAACTGGTGCATTTTAAGTAATTTTATTTATTTATTAGGATTTTTATATATTTCTGCTTTTATTTTTAATTATGTCAGTTTCAGTCCTCCATATTTCTCTGCTGACAGACTTTTATGTACAGCTGCATATGTTACTATAGTTTATTATTTTGGTGCTGACATCTCATTTATCACTTGTTTATTTACACCTGTAAAGTTAAAGTCACATAAATGTTAATATATCTGCCCCTTTTTCCCTAAAATTAAATTCAAACAATAATAGTACACAAAATGTTTGCATATCTTTTCCAAAAAAAAAAGCACCAGAGATAGCTTTAATTGTCCGGACTTGTCAAAGCACAAATAGGCCCTGGAGTATTATACTGCTGCATTAAAAGCTTAGAGATGCATGTCATTCTTTGGTATGGGGTATGTACTAAAGACATACTGTCATCACCACATTACCTTTATGTCATATAGAAAAATACCTTGCTATACAGCTGAAATTTGTGAGCATATTATCCCTGTTTTTGCTGGACACCACAAGTTTTGGATTTAAAATTGTGTCGTCTTTTTTTGTGCGTGATAATATTTTGTAAACTTCTAGGGGGAACAAAATGCTGTTTTTCGATTAAATAAGGTTGTAGAGTAGATCAAAATTCTGGAATCAGATGAACTAACATTTAAACATCTTCTTTGCATCCTATGTGTACATGCATGTTTGACAATGTCAGCAATGTGTCATAGTTATTTTCATACCAGACATGTATGAGCCCTATGGCTGCCACGATCACTTGCTACTTGTTGTATCATAAGCCCCTAAGTCCCATGTTGACACTTTGTATATGTACTCAGCAAGCAATGCAACAGCCTCTTCTGTGCCTTTTAGCTTTGATGTTTACACCATACATATAAATCATGTTCTGTAAGTACATTTCCATGAACAGAGCTTCATATAAGAAGAGACAGGCGTCATGCATGGGTATGATCAAATAAAAAATCTGTGTTATTTATTTACGACATTTGGGTTATTTTTGTGTGCTTTACAGTATGTGCTCTGAAGAGCTCACAAAGGTCTGTGTATTTCAAATCAAAGCTGAATCATTTTATATTAAACATATTTTAGAACATGATCAGGGAAATGTGTTAATTTAGTTTCAGTATGCTTTATGCTTATGCTTTATATATTATCTTTGCAGAAATATTCTAACTCTTTACCCTTTAAAAACATGAGCTGTGCTGAATTAGAACTAATGCATTTCCTAAAATAATCTCAACATTCTCAAGTCACACTTATTATTGTTTATAGGCCGCAAAATGTTACTAAATTGTCATTTTTGTTTTTAAAATATCTGTTATTATATGTGCAGTGAAGTTGATGTCTGTTGTGTGTTATTGAACCACTCTACCTTTTGTGGTCATAAATGTTTCAGCGCCACTAATTGTGGGGAAATTCACAAATAGCGGGACATCTATCAGTGTTTAGAAGTTGTGGCACCTCTTTTTTGTTTCTTTTTTCTTTTGCAGCTATAATCAATACAGCTGACTGTCGGTGTTTTATGGGTATCTTCATGTTTGTGATTTCCCCTTGGTATTTTGACCAGGAAACTATACAATTCACTTATTGGATCAATCTCAAGACAGTCAATTGATTCAAAATATCTCTGGAAAGACTAAAGATGTTTGCAGTTTTTAAAAAATATATTTTACTAAACTACCATGTTTTTGTTGTTTGTTTATTTTTGCAGGAAAGTGTGTCCCCCTTCTGTAGATCAGTAAAAAGTGCTCTTCACTATGAATACAGGTATGCATACAAGAATACACAAAATAAATAAATACAATGGAGGAGTCATCCATCTACTCAGTCAGTGTCCACTAGTTTTGACTGAAATGATTAAAAAAGAACATTTTGGGTCACAGTCTTTTTGTTTTTTTGGCCATAAGTTTGATTCTATTAGAAAAAAGATTGAAAAGAAAATGGAAGAAAACATTAAATATTGTCAACCTGTTCCTTTTAGACTGTTTTATTTTAGCTACAAAGCTCTATCTGATATTTGGCAGTCTTAATAAACTAAAGTGTGTATTTATCTCAGAAAACCAGAAGTAATCCATCATAGAATGTTTTCAACACAACATTCATCATCATGTGTGCCTGATAGCTTCAATCATTTTGCCAGTGGTAACAATGTGAAAAGCATCTTTTTTTTGTTTGTTTAAATCTTATAAGTAATACAACTAGAGCTCATTTGATGTTAAAAAAAAAACACATTAGACTCACTTTTATGTCAAACCAGCAATATTCTTTAGTATTTAAATGTAACTTATCAACTACATTATTATCGGATTCAACATTATGTATAATTCTAATTGTATAGTTTTTTCATGAACAAAGAAAAATACAACGGCAATTTTTGAACTTATTTTCTGTCATGAAACTTAAATTATAATTTAATAAAATGGAATTATCTATTTACACTTTTATTTGTTTAATTTGATTAATTAGTTTAATATTAATATCCCATCCTTTTATGGAGAAAACACTTCAAGTGGTGTGCTACAATAAAAAGTAGGCACTTTAAATGCATGGGCTTTCTGCTTTGCATCTAACTGTTTGCTTTTTTTTTTTTTTGTCTGGCTTGACCCGTTTATGCGCTGGTGTGTTTGTATCGTTTACGTGCATGTGCATGTATGCTTCTGCTTCGGCCTCAATGGTCACCCGCCTGACTGGGATTCCTCAGATAGCGGAGGATGTGCTCTCAAAAGTGTGGCCTTGTCACTCACACTCTCTCCCATGAAGAGGGTCCAGAGCTCACCAAATCTAGCCACAGGTACTAACACTCACAAACACGAATTATTAGTTGTTGGCATTAGAACAGGATGCTGACACTGTTTACTGAGACATTTTTTTGTTAGGAGCTTAAAGTAAGACTTTAGAAAATGCTTCATTTATGACCAGTTCTCATTTATTTGAAAGAGGGTGTGACTTATTTGGTATTCTTAAACAATGATTGGAATGTGTACGCTTTACTAAGATCTATTCTTTGTTCATTTTTGTATTTCCTTTTGGGCAGTTTTTCCTTTAGGTTTTATTTGCTTCTTCTATGAGTTATAAATCATGCTTAACTAACTAATCATGCATATTATCTTTCTTTTTTGGAGCTCATGCTGTACGTTATGTTCGGAAACAGCTTTATATTTTCTCATTTATGTTGCTTTATCTTGTGTATTACCATTGAGGAATGACACAGCTCTCTTTATTCATGTCGTTTCCTTTTGCAAACAAAGCCACAGTAAAACCAGGGTGCAAAAAACTTACAACAATCTCAGCAGACAAATGTTAAATATGTTCATCTATTATAAAATATATCATGTATAGTATGTGCAGAAATAGTTTGAAATTTGTCTGAGGGCTGAATGTAACCACACGTTTAGACATTGCTTATTTTTATTTATTTATTTATTTATTTATTGACAGGGACAGAGTTACACTCATCAGAACATGGTAAGAAGTAAAAATGATAAAATCAAAAAGCAAATTAAACAAACCGTTCAAAATATGATGTTGGTTTTACCACATCTTTTTTCAGATTCCTGGCGATCTCACAGTGCAAACGATGGTCTTAAAAATGGAGATGCTAACAGCTCGTCACTTGCCGCTAAAGGTTTCCGAAGTGTCAGACCCAACCTGCAGGACAAAAAGTCACCCACACAGGTGAAATCTCTCATGCCTTACACTGAAAAAAGGCTAACATTTATCTTATTTTTTGATTTACTGCCAAGATTTTAAATAAGTGAATCATTTGCAGTAATATGTGTTTTGGTCTTACTAGTATAATTCAGTATAGCAAAAAAACTTTCTTTTTAATGGCTGTGATTAATCAATATCCTACAAAAACCTGCTCTACATTTAGGCACATTCTTGGAACAGCATAATGCCGAGCTTTGCGCTGATGATATTTCTTGTTTTTTTTTTGTTTTTGTTGTTGTTTGAACTTACATTGGCTGCTGCTTCTGGTTGGCTAACAAGGTTGTCAGTCCCTTACCTCTGCCACCCCCCAGAAGAGAGAGTTTTCACTTTTTGCCCACTGGCACCGAACCCCCAGACTACGGCTCTATCATTAATCTGGTTAATGACCTGAGTCCCGGAAAATTAACACTCACTAAGAATGATGAAGCAGTTTTGAAAAAGTCCTATGCAGTTAGCAGCATGTCTTCTTACTCCTACTCAAAGACGAGCACAAACTCAGTCCAACCGGTTCATCAGTCCACTGTTCCCAACGACGTGAGCAGCTTCAGTGCATCTACCACTGCTAATACTCAGGAACGTAAAGTTTCTTCCCTTAAACTAACCCCTGTCACTATTCCCAACCCCCCTGCTCATCTTAACTTTGAAGCCGGAGATCAGTCTAAGATCCAAACCACGTTCTCCCCTCCACAAACTTCCCCGCCTCCACCAAATTGTCCAATCCCTCCTCAGCCCCCATCACAGACCGCTTCACTTTCTGCACACTTTGGCAAAGAGTATCTTAAAAAGCCAGCGTCGTTGATGTCAAATCCAAGCGTGGAAGCCAAGATCCCAGATCAGACCCAAACTTCAGCTCCGTCCCAGGTGGAGATGTCAAGACCTCCTCCTGCAGTTCCACCAAGACCTTCGCCTGCAGAACTCCTGGTACATAACTGATTGTGTAATTTAACAAGAGAAGCAACATGCAACTTTCCTTTACTACAAGCCATCACAGTACAATATAAGTTTGTATCTTGGAAACATCAGCAGGATCTAAAGGATTTACACATAAGTTGGAACACATCATTTGACATTAAAACATGCATGAGGAACCGTAAATGTGCTTTGCTAAATTTAGAGCAAAGCTGATGAGTGCTTTTTGTCTCTTGACAGTCTGACCTGCATTCTTTAAAAAATAAGCATCTGACTTTTAATGCATGTTAGTTGCTACAAGTGTCTGTTGCTGTTTAGTTTGTAAGTTTTGATGCTTTCTTCTGACCAACAAAACTGATTTTACATTTGTGTAAATGTGTATTTTATGCGTGATAATAACCAAATGTTTTAAGTACTTTATGTCACCGTTACTGGAAAAAAAAGTAATTTTGCTGATTAGTACTGATATTTGACTAATGAGGGCTCTGATTTATGGCATTGTTTGTTTCTGATGCTACAGCCATATGTAACAGTTTGAAATCACCATCTGCCAAGCTTTCATGTTGTTTTCACACATCCCTTTCGACAGTGTGGCTAATTTTTGATATAACTAAGCATTCGCCTCCTCTCCTCCCTCTCCTATCAATCCCTTCCTACTCCAAAACACCAGGGGCCTCCTTCCCCTGACCCTTCAGCACGGCACTCCCCCTATCGCTGCCAGAGCACTGAATCCCTCGACTACCTGTCAAGCCTAATGCCCAAGACTCTGTCGCCAACCCCGTATGTTCCTAGTGGAGCCGTTATCAAAGCTGGCGCTATAAGCAGTCCAAGCCTTACCATGGTCAGCAGCATGAGCGTCGGTGGCTGTGTATCGCCCGCAGCTTCTCCTGTGACGGTGTCGGCGCTCAGCCACTACTCGTCGTCTACAGCAGGTCTGATGGATGAGCTGCAGATCTGTAGCCTGGACTCACCCGGCGCCTCACCCACGCCATCGCCCACACTCAGCCATGCCTCTGCCTACACATCCACTGCCGGGCCTGATGATGCGCTAACAACCTCTGTGGGCTCCACTGCCACAGCAGCCACTGTCACTAATGTAATTATCCATACAAGCCACCTCTTTAACACACATCATTACAGTAAAAAAATGTTCCCACTCTCTCCCTACTCATTTTATTGGTTAAACATAACACTTTTATTTTACTTTAACTAACCATCAACTGAGATGCACCTGAGCACTGTCTGTATTGTTCATCTGTATTCAATAGGGCTGATTGTCTTTGTCAGCTTCTTTACATGTCTGTCTCTTTTACCTTTTATTTCTGTTTCTTTCTCTAATTACACTGTATGTCAAAAGATAAGAGGTACTATTTTCACAGTTTTTAATCCAAGTCCTCAAGTGGTGGAAAAAATATCCTATGCTGGGCATTTAGCAACATCAGACCGTCATATTTAAATTTTGACATGACACCAGTGTCACAACCCAATTCATGGGTCGAAAACAGGATATATATTTCCCAATAAAAAGTATTTATTATAAATAAAAGTTAAAACTGACAAATTATTAGTTTGTGTCTGGTCAGTTAGGTAACAATGTTAAAGTAAATGAGTGGGGTGAATTCCAATACTGTGTCATTAGGAAAAGCAATGATAACCTGGACAAAGTCAGAGAGAACAAAAAGAGAGTGAGCTGCTCAAGATCCTGAGGTTTAGGAGTACTTCAGAGCACTGGGCTCCGGGCTCCAGATCTATTTAGATACTGCTTTCTGCTCAGCTCCTATGACATCTTTAAAAGACATTCTCACCATCTCAGCAGACAGAAGTGGCAGGTCTGTGACATCAGGTTGACACAGATACGAACTGCCTGGCGCAGCCGTTTTCCTAACGATTGCAAGCATTTCCACCCAACAATCAGCAACACGGCCCTCTTTGTAGGCCACTGTGTTTACTTTTGTGAGGTCATTGGTAGCTTTTCATTGTTTGTGTGTTTGTCCAAACACAGCCATTTTGTTTGTGCCTGGTGGAGAATTTCTTTTGTTGCCATTAGCCCTATTTAAACATTTTTGTTTTATATGCGACACGAGTCACATGTATTAGTCCCGTGTCAATATACTCGCTAAAAACCCGCTCATCATCAAATGAATTATGTTTGTTATTTATGGCATGAAACAGCACGTTCATACTAGATTTCCAGTTACAGGAGGCTGCCATTTAAACTGAGTTTTCCTTTTGATTAATACTGCGTTACTTTGACATTTACAAAGCAATTAGGTTTGAATCTGTTGTCCCAGGTCATAGTTGTGTTGTATTGTCACTGTTTATTTCGAGCCTTGTTACCTACAACATCCATCAGTGTAATGAGGTGAGAAATGTCCCAGGAGCTGTGGTTCCACACACAGACTCTCTCCTACAGAGATGATGATTGGATTGGCTCTCCAACCAAGAAATTATTTTCTCACAAAAGCAACATGGAACTGTTAAAACCCGTCTTACAGTATTTTATTATCACAGTAAGTTTTAAGTCTTGGTTTAAGTTGATCACTTGCAAAACACTTTATTTTTTCTCAAGATTCCATCAAAAAATGTTCATTTTGCTGGGAACATTTTTTATTTTACCAGTTTTACGTTGCCTTATCTTGTTTTTTCTCACCATGAATTGTTGCTGTTAACCTTCAAGCCTTTAATTGTATTTGTAAATAATTTATTTCTGTCATATTGAATGGGAGATGATATTTTACAACCTTTCCCATTCTGGATATATCATGTCTGCCATCTTGTGCTTGTCAACTAATACTTAATCATTTGTTTGGAATGAACTGTTTTGTTTACTGTTAGCATTAGCAAACATTTTTATCTGTTTTGAAATAAAGTTTAATTAGTTCCCCATTGCCCTACTAACAATTTCTTTATTATAGATAATTCTAATTAAACACTTCCTCTAAATCTTTATTAGTTAATTTAAGTTAATTTATTATATGTGTACAGGGTTTGCCATTGCTATAAGACCTGTTTTATTTACAAAGCAAAAATTTTTAAATAGTTTCATTGTTTAGGACTGATTATTTTTTATATTCACATATTTAAAATTTTAGATCTAAGGGATGGTTTAAATATTCATTGGTTTACTTAAATTTATTATATCTTATTGCCCTTGTTTATGGCTTGTGGGTTATTCCTAGGGCCAGGTTCTCTCTCATGCCATGAATGGAGGTACTAACCATCCACCGAGGCCCATGTCTCCCCCATCGTATCCATCACCCCCTGCCTCACTCCACACTGGGCTACAAAGACAGAGCAGGAGCTCAGGTGAGCACTGTTTTTTTTTTTTAATTGTTTGTTTGTTTGTCACTTTGCTGTTGATGTTACCTGCTTTTTCACCAATCAGTCCTTGCATTTTAACATAAACTTCTTCACGACTTATGACTATTAACAAAACTACAGGTAAGAGTTTACCAAACAAATTAAACTTTATACAATTCACTGTCAAAAGGGAATTTTTCAGAATGTAAATTTCCTGAAGTGTTGCTCAATGACTCTTTGTGAAAAACTTTGATATCAAGGGTCATAACACAATTCCCCACATTTTTTTTAATATCAGACAGCAGTGGTGGGCACTAGTCCCCTAAAGCGCAAAAGCGTTGATTGTGGACCTAAATTTCTCTTTTGCGCTTTAGGGGTTTTACTAATTTTTTCAAATGATGTACGGATTTGTGCTTTCTAAATTTAGAATTGAGTAGGTCTAATCGCAAATAATGTTTCAAGATTGACCGTCAACATTGTCTACGGTAAAGAGAGAAAGCCGTATAAACTCGCCACATTCTACAGTTTAATATATAATTAAAGCTTTCTTAAATTTTCTTCAACATTGGAGGGGAACGTGGTCTCTTGTCAACACCATGGAGATCCACAGCTTGAAAATAGCGACCCCTCAGGCAAGAAGGAGTTCACAGAGCTATAAACGCTCACTGAATGTCCTTCTGGGTGACGGTTCTCATTTAGTAGAGTTCCCACAATTCTTTGCGTGGCAGGAAGCAATTGGAGCTACGTCAGTGGGTGACACTCCCAGTTCCTCCCAGCCCTTCAACACCTGCGGCTGTCACAGAACCACGCTAGGCTGTGCAGTTTGTACCTCCTCTTCGAGGGACACCGCGGCAATAAATATTAATAAAAAATACCGAACAGTAAAATAACAACAGCATTTCTTAACACAGCAGCGCATTGGACGTCTGCCCATAATCACACACACACAATGAGGAACAATTCATGTATATTTGTTCACGAGAAGCTCTGAGGAGACGTCCTGAACAGATCAAGGTATTTTGTTTTAAATTATTTTATTTGTCTGAAGCCAGTTGTTAAAAGAGCTAGGACAGCAGCTAGTTTGAATAAATGTGAGCTGACGTTGCCATGACGTCTTTTTTTCATCACCACCACAGAAAAAAATATAATTCCCTCCGCAGACACTTCACACAACACTGATCGTTGAGGGAAAACAAACAATATCCAGCCATCAATATTGTTGTTTATATACTTATATGAGCTTTGGGAGGGCCGAGGGAGGAATTATAATCTATGTCCCGCTACATCTCCAACCCGCTGTCTCACGTCGTATTGACGCACACGGAACAGTTTAATTCATGCTCGTCCTGTAGCCTACCCAGAATCGCTTCAGTTTTACAATAAACAGTTTAAAATTACTAATATATGTGCATGTTTTCTTACCAAAGCTCTACCATAAACATAAGAAAAGGACCGAGAAGCAGCAGAACAATCCACAACTATTTATGTTTTTAAAACCGTAACTCAAAATTCTGTGTTAACAAATCACCTCCCCAAACTACAGCGATATGTGTCAATCTGTCAAAGAAAATTATCTTTCCACTAGATGGGGGTGATTTCTGGTGAATGAGGATGGACTTGCGCTTTAGATTTAGCTTCTGCTAAGATCAATTGAGCATATGCACTTTTGAACTTGCGGACCTAAATAAGTTGATAAGCGCTGAAGGAATTTATGAGTTCTCTTACTTACTGATTTTAAATACAATACACATTCTGTAGGTTTTTCTTAGGTGAATATTGAAATCTTATAAGCTATTGTGTGA
>JARVJO010000111.1:15447668-15465644 GCA_031762555.1 Cynodonichthys magdalenae | reverse complement strand
TACACCTTTTGAATGCAATTACTGAAATAAATCAAGTTTTTCAAAATATTCTAATTTACTGGCTTTTACCTGTATACTTTATTGATCCCAAGGGGAAATTACAGTTTAAACAGTTTTTATTTAAACAGTGTGATTAAAGAAATTTAAAGGAAAGTGCTTAAATCATTCAATTTATTTTTCAGAACAAGTACAGCATGTCTCCTGAATACGATAAACATTTTCGAAATCATTTTTTCGTGTCTAAACATGGTTGAATTATCTTAGTAAAATGTGAATTACTAAAAATATTGAGTGTTTATCCTCAGCTCACTAATGTTCTGTAAAATGGTGAAAGATTTCACACTTTCCAACCTAAACTTTGTAGTTTTTTCCATTTTAGAGTACATAAATCTTCATGATTTTTATTATTTTTCTTTTCCACAGACAGTGGACAGACCCAAAGACTGGTACAAAACGATGTTCAAACAGATTCACAAAGTCCACAAAGCAGGTACGGAAGCACTGGACCTCTCTGCAAAACTGAAAAGTCCCTTAATGCTCTGTGATTGGATGATTGGATTGTTTGAGTGGAACTGGTCATGTGTGCATGCAGTTTGTAAATATGCGTGCGTCTCTGAGCACTGTGCATGTCAGTTCTCGTTAAACCAAAAGACTCACACAATGTTAGAGCCAGGACTCATTAGATGTGAGTGAGCGAGTGCAGCAGAGAAGAAATAGAGAACCTCTAATGGACACAGAGCTGTCCAGGGAAATCAGCTCTAACAGAATTGCCCCGTCAGCACAAGGCCTGATTGTTCCTAACCGTTCAGGCTTCCTTTTATGACAGTAAATACAAAACACACAGACACAAACACACATATAGACACAAAATCCCTTTATCTGTCCCCCATCGCCGAGGTGAGGGACTTAGAAATGCTCTCCTTCCGTTCGTTGTTACAATTTCAGCAAGCTGTAACTTTCACATAGAAAGGCTAAAATGCACGAAATTTGGTATGAGTCATCCATGTTGCATGTTCGACCATACCATGTGGTCAGAAGACATCATCAAAGCCAACATCCTGACCACAGGAAGTGACTTTTTTTTGGCTTGGAAAGCTCCATCTCTGACCCTCTTGACCTAATCTTATCTGTGTTCTGACTCAAATTGAGTCAGAACACAGAAAAGAACTTGATCTCACTTGTTTTCAAGCACAGACACTTTTTGATGATGGGGTGGTCATGGTGGTGCGGCGAAGTCAGACATCACGCTTGGCTCTAAATTCCACATGTTGCAGCCAATCTGCACAAATTTGCTATGGTCGATCCTAATTCACCCCACTACAGGAATGTGATCCAATTTTTTGGGGGGCGTGGCCTAATTAGACATCATGCTGTTGACTTACTCTTGGCTCTAAATCACACACATGATTCGATCTGGACCAAATTTTGTGTACATCAAGAGAGACCCGCTCAACACGTTTGTGTAGTTTGACAAGATCACTTTAACCCCCATCTGTCCATCTGTTCACCTTATGTGATTTAAATAATGAAGGCCTGAGATGATTCCAACAAACTGCTAACAGTTGGTTTCTACTGAATGGCGACGGAGGACATCAGAGATGGTTTGAGTCGAGTTCTATCTTGTTAATCTTTAATATACCCATTACTTGTAGGCTCTTGAGAAGTTATTCTTTTAGAGAACTGCTTTAGTTTTGTGTTAAATTGTGAAAAGTATTGAAAATTTACTTTGTAATGGTGTTAATTTCCAGTTGACCAGCTTCCCCAAGTATTGGTAGTTTGTGTGCTTCCTGTGCATGCAGTGAGTCTTTTTACCCTTCTTCTGCAGATGATGACTATTCTGACACATACAGTGCAACATATGCTTTCATAAACAGCGGTGAGACTTTCTCCTGATGTCGCAGAAATTAAAACAGCAATTAATTTCTTTCTAACCCCATATGCCCTCCTCCTCTCTGGCCCGCTGCCTTCATCACTTCTTCCTCCACTGTCTCCATTCTGTCCTTAACAGATGACCACAGCCTGTCGTCCAGCGTCACCATGGCCCACCCACCTCCTCGGACACACACATACAGGCCTCTGTCCAAAAGCCCCTCGGACAACGGAGGCCAGCTGGGAACTCGGGAGCTTTTGCCATCTCCTGTGCCCCCACCACCTCCACCCATGCCATCCCTCCTTCAGCTCCGAGCCAGAGACGGCGACCGTGAGAAAGATTCACCAGACATGTAAGAGAAAATTCCTCAAACCTAACACTCCAGTATTATTGACACACTGGTTTTGAATCACTGCAATGGTTTGGAAATATTTTGGCTCACCACAGCAGATGTTGACCACCGGGATAAGACTGCTGTTTTACCGCAGTCTCTAAGCTGCATTCTAGAGCTCCTGCAAAGAGGAGGAAAGCTTGGTCCTGTAGAGCTACAACAAATACAGTATACTGACACGTCTCAGGTCCATTCATGTTTGCGTCTTCTCTTTGATCTAAAATGTTACACATCAAATGCATTCGTTAGAAAACCTGAAGAACAACCAGGAGATGCAAACAAATCAGTAGTGTCCATATGTCTAAAGGTAAAAGACAACATGACTGAATATGCTGCTGAACAATCTGACAATGTTCTCACCTCTCTGATACCGTAATGATAATCAGCCCACATGTTTTTAGAAAGCTCAGGCAGAGCTGTACACACCGTCTACGTATTTGGTTATTGAAGGCAAGTGACCGCAACGCATGAAGTCTTCAAGTGTGCTTCACCCTACTCCTTTTCAAACATTATGTTTGATTATTATTACATTGTGTTATTCATCCTTTGTCCGAATTGTTATTATGTTATGTTTCTATAAAGTTAAATTAAATAAGAAATAAAAAAGTCTATAATATCTTTACCTTTTTAGTGCTGTCCTAAGTGTTGAGTAATCTTCTAAGGCTTCTTTTTATTTTTTGAATCAGGAACGAATGGGGTCCTCCAGACAGGAAAGTGGACACACGAAAGTATCGTGCAGAGCCCAAGAGTATTTTTGAGTATGAGCCTGGCAAGTCTTCTATTTTGGAGCATGAAAGACCAGTGAGTAATTTTTAATTGCTGACATTTTTTTTTCAAATGTATATTAAAAATAGCCTCCCGTTTAAATTCGATTTGACATTTTTATTATACTGTTGTTTTTTGTAGTTGTAACACTCAAATAGTTTCACTAAAAAATTGCTTTGATCTTAGATAGAATATTCTTCTCTAATTAGAAAACAGTTGTACCAGAATATGCAAAATGCTGCTGAAACTAAGACACAAACTTAAGGTGCAACTGATTCATCCCAAAGATATTCTACTTTCTGACTTAATTGCATGGTAGACCTGTTTATGTTAGATCATACTGACTTTTATATTATGGGCTTTCAATGGATTTCTGTCTGTTTATGTCAAGCCAAGCTTTTAAAGCCAACGTGGGCGTCAAAAGGAAAAGTATTTCCATTACTGTATCCTCTAGTAACGATACCGGCTGTTAACTCCTGTGTGTTGTGAATGACAAAGCAGACAGCAAAGATTATTATTGTCTAAAGGAGCAGGTTGGGGGGAGGAATAATAAAAGGTGTCTGAGAAATTAACATTAAAATGAGGACTGTGCTACAGATGGGGACCCATTCTAAGAGATTGAAAAAGGAAAAGTTATTTTTATTTTTTGTAAGGGTTTGACATTTAATTTGACGTCTGCAGAGAGCACTCCTGGGGCAATAATGCATGAGTCAGCTCCTGATAGAAGCAATAAAAAGAGAAAGCTGTAGACAGTGCCCACACTGATTTTATGGGTTGTCAGTTCAGCGTCTTTTTCTCTCCATCATGTTAGAAAAGCAAAGTGCCACCTTCATATAGCTTCTTTGTGGGCAGTTATGAGCTTCAGAAAACAAAACATCTCTCTTCTTTTTAAGAGCTTCGTTGGTGGTTTTTGTGTTGCCCACGTTATATTTGTGTTGCTGGCAGTCTAGACCCCAGGCCTCTCTTTTTGAACTGGGTGACTCATCTTTCTGAAATATTGATTCTCCTTTTAGAAAGAGAGATGTAACTGTAGCTACGACACCTGCAAAACATCTCCTGGCTATGTTTCATTTGGCCTAAAGACTCACATTTTCATGTGGGAATAAGGTTAGAAAGCGCAGACAGAACCGAGTAGCAGCCAAGTTTTTTTTTCCAGTAATATTTAACATTTGATAATGCAACATTCTGTAAAAATCTTATTCCTAAACTCTTAATATGTAAAACGTAACTAGTTTTTCATCAGAATAGAAGTTCACATGAGCCAGTCGGTATCCTCATCCTGGTTCATCCCGTGCCCGTCTTCCTTTGCTCATTCCTAACCATGAGGTCCATGTCTCTGTTTGTGTACAACTCCCTCCCCCCACACTCCACACTTCATTTCTTCTTTCTTCCTGTTGCCTTTTATCTCTATCATGCTTTCCCAGACCTATGATGACATAGATTTAGAGAACGAGCCTTGGTATAAGTTCTTTTCCGAGCTGGAGTTTGGGCGTCCGGTAAGTCAGGGCTCAGTGACTTCCCCAACCACAACTCTGCTTCAGCCATACACCCACTGTCTCCACCCACACTCTTCATGTTTTTTTTAAATATACGTATCCGCTATTAGACTGGTTGGGCTAGTTGTTTGGGCATGTGGTACTTGTTTGGTGCAGTGATCCTCCCCCTCCCACACACACACACACACCCATGTGACAGGCATTGATATGTCTTTTTGTTACTATTTATTTTATGTTTCTAGCTACTAGCAGGCACTAAAATCTCCAAACAAAAGCCTGGAAGCTTTTTTTGCTCTTGATTTTATTTATTTTTTCCTATTCAACAAAACGTGAGGAAACTGTTTAAAAGACAATGTTTCTGTATTTTTAAAACAAGTCCGTCGTGCTGCACAGGCCAGTAATTCCGCCAAGTTCATAAATCATCAGTTGAGATCAAAATGTAGATGAGTTTCCCATTGAGACAGTACGTTTTGCTCAAAACGGTCCATGATCATCACACCATTATTGTTTGTGCAGTTTCTTCAACAGCTCTGATACATTGAAACATGTATTGGTTGTCCTGCCTTTTCTTTAACCTGTTTATTTTTTTTGAACCCATAAATATGCCTGCTAGTATTTTTCTTTTGTTTTTGAGTAGTTTGGAGGAATCCTCTGCTTGCCTACAGGCTATGTATTATAGTGCCCTCTGCTGGATGTATGTGGTGCAGAAGGTTTTGTTTAGCTACACGAGATCAAATTTCCTCAAACTGACTGATTTATAAAAAGCCAGGAGGACATAGCTCTGTCTCTGACATGCCTTCAGTGCATGACATCAGGTGATGCTGGGCTTATTTAAAAATGTTCAGGTAAAAATTTCACACGGGGCATGGCATGTTTTCCCAAAGCCATGTTCTCTGCGGTGTATCAAGATTTCTACCTGCAATATTTTACATAATTCAATAAGCCGAGTGTACATTGTCCTACGTGTTCTGAATGATTCTGCCTCTGAACAGAATCGTTTATTGACTTCAGAGTTTTGTTGGCATCACAATAACAATATTTTTAACCACTTGTTTATGAGCACTGGTAAAGCATTTGATTTAACATTTTACCGCACACTAAAAAATAAACACTGCAGGTTGTACTTCACTTGACTTTCTGCACATAGCTGCTTCTCACATTCTGCATGTGTGTGGTACTTGTATGTGTGCGTGTTTGAGTAGGAAGGTCAGTGTATTGGGCCTATTTTATGTAAGGTTTGGCAGCTTGTAGTTGCTTTTTTTTCTCTCACATGTTCAAAGTAAACAGAAGCATGTACAGATGATTCAAGAAAAGTGAAGTGTGTGTGTAGATCTTAGCTTGTAAATGTGTGTTGGTGTGTATAGTAAGTGCATATTTGTCCAGTGTGTGTGTGTGTGCCAGAACAGTTTTGATCTGCTCCATCTCTGGTTACTCAGATTCTCTAACAGGTGTCACTCTCTCCACATGCTTTCTGATTTTTTTTTATTTTTTTTTTCTCCCATGATGTCACCACTGCTTCACCTCATCTTCACCTTCCTCCTCTTCCTCCTCTCCTACTCTCCTCCCTCTCCTCCTCACTGCTGCTGCTTGGGGCGGAAGCCTCCTAAAAAACGCCTGGATTATAATCCAGACATCTCTACTCGCCAGCGTATTGAGGTAATCCCAAAATCATGATCTGTCCATAAGTGTTTCTGATTGCACATGGTCTAACCAATAACATGAGTCGAGTCCTACAGGATGTGAACTGCTTCAAATGAATGTAATGTTACCAACAACACAGTGTGAAGTCAAAGCAACTTGCCAGCTGTTCCTGTGAGATATGTGCGATTTATTTATTTTTTTTGGAAATGCTGTTTGTTTTAAGAAGAAGATATATTATCTGGTTGTGTTGTGTAGATTAGAACAAATATATTATTTTACTGTGAGATGGGATTTTTTTTCTTTACAGAAATTTTTTTTAAATAGAGCTTTAAATGTAAACTTATGTCCAACATTGTTGCATTTGGTAGTTGTGCTTTCCTATTTAAGATTATTCCTTCAATGCATCTTTTTTCTATACCCAATTTTCCTAATATAGGGAGCTGGGGTCAGATTTATAAAGCTTGCGTACGCACAAAACGAGCCCAGAAACTTGCGTACACCACTTTTCATGCAAAGGTTGTGATTTATAAAATCTTAACTTGACGTGAAAATCTGCGTTCCCTTCTAGCTGAAAAACGAAGCAATGGTTGGGTTATTTAATTTTATTTATTGTTCTCTAACGTACTACGGGCTCTGAGAAAAAAAAATTGAAGCTGAGTTTTTGAAAAGATCCATGAGATTTCTCTAAATGTCTGTATATCTGCAAAATGAGGGAAAATCTGTTGATGTGAGCAGTCGTCAGCATCTGTCATCCTTCAGACACACGAACAGAGTGCGTGCCTGAGCCGGCCAATCGCTTTAGTTGACATTGATCAGATGACTCAATCAAATACACCTTAACATTCATGAGGTATTTTGCATTGACCATTTATGGCTGAGTGTGGACGTGTAGAGGGCAGAACCTGAGGTGGGACCTTGTGCGCAAACTCTGAGGTGCAGCTGTGATCTATAAAGGAAAATCGCTTGAAGGTGTGCGTGCGCACGGTTTTATAAGTCTGAATTTTTTTTTTGACGTACGCCATTTTCACCTTTTGGCCGTACGTTCACTTTTAGTATGGTTTCCACACAATCCTTTATATCTCTAATAGTAATGTTGTAAGAGACGGGATACACTGTAGACAGGTCGCAAATCCTTCACAGGGTCACGCAGAGGAAGAACGAGACAGACATCCATTTGTGCTCCCACTGACACCTAAAGGCAATTTATAGTTACCATTTAACCAAACATGTGGGTTTTTTGTCTGTGGGAAGAAGCTGACGTAAAGAAGAAAACCCATTGCATGGGAAAAACATGCAAACACAGCCACACAGAAAGGACAGAGAGTCGAACCTGTGACCTTCTTGCTGTGAGGTAACAGTGCTAACCACTGCTCTGCCCTGTTCAAGATTATCAGGAATTCTTCAACATTAACACCCACTCTATTTGGTCCATCCCAGGTTTTGCAGCCCAACATTTAAGACCTCATGCATTCATTCCTACTTCACCTTTGCCACCATCCTTCAGTACAACTCAATGAAAAGCAGAGAACATGCTGTAAATTAATCCTCATCTTCAGGTCTTGTCTTGGTCAGGTGTGCCACGTGGAACCAGCATCCCTCACACATTTTGCTGGGGGAGTGTTTTCGCTGTGGCACAGCAAAAACCGCATGCAAGCTGGTGCTTTGTAAGCTGCTCTGCCTCAAGTCTTTGTTCACGCGGAGCTCAGTTTTCTCTTTTGTTCCCTGTCCCGTTTCAGACATCCCTCCACATCGCTCCCGCTGACAAGACTTTGGAGAGACCTGCAAGGTAACTACTGTTTCTTTTTTATTTTCCTCTGCAGCACCCCCCTCTCCCCCTCCCCCATCCTCTCTACAGCATCCCTCCTTGTTGTGATTCAGCAGTGTGTCAAAACTCTGCTCCTGTACACCTTGTGTTTGGAGCTAATATCTGGCGTATGCTGTTCATGATAATTTGCTGGGATTAGCGTTACTCTTTATTTGCTTCAGTAATTGATGTCAGGATGCTTTTCTCTCTTAACTGAGATGGAATAAATGAACGCAGCAAGCCTATTGATTCTGCCATTCACCTCCTGTCCCCCCTTCAACCCCCTCTCCTCCCTCCTGTGGTCTCTCTTCCTTTCACCGCTGCCCTGCTTATTCAGTCGCATTTTACTCAGTGCACAGAAAAGGCTGAATAGGGTTGTGATGAAAAGGCCATGTATTTATTTCAGTGACATTAAGTGTTTATTGAAAAAAAAGCCCCTTGGGTTTGTGTTCAAAAGAAGTTTCACAAATATTCAGTTTAATTAAATAATCTTGAAAAACATTTTAGATGTATTCAATGGTTCTTACATCCATTATGTCCATAAACAGCTGTGAAAACTACATATTTCCCAAACAAATAGGTAGTTCAAAATTTTATTGGTCCTTAAGCCATGTATGGAATGCAATCACAAAACCTATAAAGTATTAACAATTAGCCCTTTTAAACTATGTTTAACTATGTATCATACTTGTGTATCTTAATTTAACAATAGCTGAGACTGATGTTTGTTTTGTAGTGCTGCCAGCGACTACAGAAAAAGAAGGAAGTCTGAGCCTTCCAGTTCTCAAGTCAATGCTCAGTCTCAGAGCAGAGCTGCAACTTCTCCTAAACCAGTGGATGCCTACAGATCCAGCAGCAGCCTAAAGAAACCAGTCATTCGTTCCTCACCATCCTCACCCTCCAGAGCCAAAGGTATTCCCACTTATAGAAATATGTCTTTTTTTTTTTACTGAATATCTTTTGTTTTCTCTGAGTCTCTTTTTATATTTTTCCTCCTTTACCCCAAGACCTACACATGCACTGTGCTTACCACCAGAAATTCACAGATTTTGTTGTTTTGAAAAATATGATTTCTGTCTGAGGTTTTAAATAAAGAAAAAAATGTATAACAATTTTCTTTTCCCACCCTTTTTCTCCCCCTTTTTTATTTTTCCTTTCCCCAGCATTTCCACTCTATTGCTGGGTAATATTGCTTAACCTGCTTTCCTCCTTCTTCTCTCTTACCACGCTGCTTTTATGGGACATCTGAAAGGTGGGGACGCATGCAACCTTTTTTCAAACAATATGTCCACCCTAGGTCCTTATGAGAGTACTTCACTTCCTCCCATCCCTTCTGGCTTTGATCGTATTCATGAAGATGCCAATGAGGAAGGCAGCTCTTCCTCAAAGCAGTCTGTCTGTTGTACAAACAGTTGGCAGACAAAAAGCCAGGATGCTGAGACGTGGAGCAGTGCAGAGGAGGCCCAACCCTCCTCTGAAAAGCTCAGATCACGTAGTTGTGATGACTTACTCAATGATGGGAATTCTGGCTCAGGTGGTCAACACGCCACTCGTTCAGAAAGCGCTGGGTCGCTGTTGTGTGACGGAAATCCAGCAACAGCTTCGACCTCCACTCAATCGCTGCCTCGTGTCCACCGTCGACGTGCGCATGATTCCCCAGGCTTTCTGCAGCTTTATCGGAAGATGCACCAGATTGATCGAGCTCATCTCATCTCATCTGAAGTCATCCGTTCTGTCCGTGCTCGTATCCTGGAATTAGAGCGTCAGCCTCATCTACATCGCCATCGCCTCTCTCCATGGACACCCTCCTGGGGTGTGGAAGTGCCAAGGGATATGGTGCCAAATCGTATTTCTGAATATGAGCGTCTTATTCAGAAGTCCAAATCCATGCCTAACTTGGGTGATGGCGAGGTGCCTTCAGGCACCACTACACCGGGGGGCTCGTCATCTCGTGCTAGCAGTGGTGGTGGTGGGACACCCAGTTTTTCAAAACGTCGTTTTTCTGTAGAATCGTTGTTGGAGGAAGACAACAATGGAAACAGTAGGACTGTAACTCAAAGCATGGATCACATACTCCGTAGCCCACCTGAAGGCCAGCCTCGTGTTGGGCCAGAGCCGGGCAAGTCATTTCCCACTCCTCCGGTTCCTCAAGGTCCACAAGTCAATCCGGACTATTCTGACAGTGAACAGGATGCTATTGCATCTGACCTGAGTGATTTCATTCAGGTGGAGGGGTCTTCATTTTGCAGCGAGAGTGAATTTGACCATTGCTCACTAACTTCATCCGAGAGCTTATATGGTTCTTCTACCCTCCACCATCATCACCTTCGTCATCACCACCACCACCACCATCACCACCACCATCCTGGTCACCAAGCTCTTGGACAAAATCAAGGCTTCCAGCACCGTCACCTCATTAGCACCTGTAAAGGCCGCTGCCCAGCCTCATACACCCGCTTCACTACCATGCTTCGCCACGAGAGAGAACGAGCGCGACAAGAGCACCAGAGATCGTCACAGCAGATTCACAGTAGCCATTCCCAAAACCAGGTCTCGCCGTCCCAACAAGCGATGTCCAAGCTGGCCTTCTTGGTCAGCCCAGTGCCTTTCCGCAGGAAAAAGGGCTCACCACCTACCTCTAGAAGAAGCAGTGCTGGTGGAGGTCGAGGTAGCAGACCCAAGTCTAAACAGGCCATTTATGAAGCCCTTGATACAGCTTTGAGAGACATTTATGAGCACATTCAAGCAGAGCGAGGCCACAGAAGCTCTAGGCCACCGGATGATAGCATTTTGAGGAGAATATTGGCTGAGCTGCTGCCAAGCGTGCCTGAAAGAAGCTCCTCTTTGCGAGTGACAAGGGGTTGCTGGCACAGAGGTCATTCTTCTACATCTGTTTACCCTGATGGAAGCCCTACTGGGTGTGCGTCATACAGAGGAGAACCTTCCACACCAAGCTTCCAGTCACCACGGTTACAGTCACCAATCAGTGCCTGTTACGGACGATATTTGGAGGCCTCAAACAATAATGACTATGGAGAAGAGCAGGGCAATGGAAACGGTCTCTGTTATTCAGGTGGAGATAACACACACACCTCATCTCCTCATCTCGTAAATAACATACGCAAACACTTTATATTGTTGTCAGATGCATAATCAAAAAAGCTTCAAACACAGTTACAATTGGAGCTTAACTGAGAAGACATATTTACAAACTTTAAAAAATCGGACAAATAATTTAAAATATTTGCATGATGTAGTTATTTCCATTGAACAGACTAAGAGATAATCATATTGTTTTGTATTTATGCTTTTTTTTTCTTATGTTCTTCAGATCATACGTATAGTTAGAGTATATACTGTATATATTTTTTTATTTAAATGTTTATTCATTTCATTTAAAAACAAAACAAATTCACGTTCAAAAAAGCTACAAATCAAACAAAACAGAAGTTAGCAGAAAGAAGAAAGCATCTTATATCTGCCCCTATATATCAGTTGGGCTCTAAGACAAAAAAAACAACCATGTCTATTTTCTCATACTGTGTGTCTTTCAGTTTTGCCTGCAGTAGCCCAAGTCTTGTTATTTTGTTCACTGCCATTATCAATATTTGGCTTTTCTTTTTATTTATACATTAATCAAGACCTATGTACTGTATTTTCTCAAGTAAAATTTGACCATAAAACTTTTTACTTGCTGTGAAACTAAAGACTTTATGTACATGTTTCACATGGCATTTCTAATGGTGAATTTGGATGGTAAAGGCACGTGAAGTCTATCAACGCAAATTTGACACTTTTCTTTTGTTGCTGTTGTAGTGGTGAAAAGGCAACACTTTTTGTGGGATGTGGACCTGTTTGTTTTCTAACTGTATAGAAGAGGAAACATTTGAGATTGCTCTGAACATCAGTGTGACTGCAAATTCATCTCCTAAAAAACAACCAAATTAATACCTAACTCAAAATCAGATGCTGCAAACCTGCTGTCCTGATTAATTATTTACTTATTTGTTATTGATTTAGCAGGATTCAAAAGTCTCAACCCCCCACACCGGAAAAGAGGACTTTGTACCTAGATGTGTTAAATTTGACCGAAGGGACACCCTTGCTTGGGTTTAACAAATAGTGAAACAAGTGGATATTAATGACATGTTTTAGTGGAAAAAATGGAGTAAGAAAACATTACTTATAGACTCAAGATTGACTTGTTTTTAAAAACGTAATAATATCTTTTCACTATGATTATTACATGAAAGTCAAAATTTAGTTTAGTTTCTTTTATGCAGATTGAAATAAATCATTGTAAATAACTTCCAATTTTTTAAAAGATTTTTTATGGTTATCTTGTTGATATGATGGTTCAATTTATAGAGTCATGTATTTACTACGAAAAATTATTTATTTGTCATTGTTGTTTTGGTTTTTTTTGTTTTGTTTTGTTTTGCTTTGTTGATTTCTGCTTGTGTTTCCCTTGTTTCATTTCCCCTGTGCTCCAGTTATTTTGTAGTTTTACTTGTGTCTGTTCGTGCCACATCGGGGAGAAACTTTTGTCACTTGGTGTTTTGGGTTACTTTTTTAGATAAAAAGGAAATAAAATGCATCTATTTCCACCCAAGCTTTCATTCCCTCATTTTTTCCATTTTAATGACATTATTTCTGTATCATAAGTGCTTTTCCAGATTCCATTGTTGAATCACAGGTGACTTATACCTGGTTACTGTGGGTAACTTTTGCCAACGTTTTTTTTTTTTTTTTAACCACAGACCAGGATGTGTCGAGGAGTTTTTCCACCATGGATGGTCGCCACACCCCGCAGAGCAGAAGACCAACTCCTGACAGAGAGGTACTTTATAGAAACTAATTTTAAAAAAAAAGTTTATTTAAACAGGGACAATGTGCAAATAAAACATTAATAAAAGATGCTTTGCACCAGATTAAGTTTAAGCTAATTTTCATCTGTAGTCCCATTAAGTATTGTTTCCAACACAAACCCAGTGTGACACAAAAAAAAGTCAGATGACGGTGATGATCAGAATGACGTTCATAAAGAAAATATCTCCTAATAGCACAGCACAGTTGAGATTAATCATAAGTATCAAATCAGATATCTAAATGGCATTTGTAGACAATTGTGTTAAACCTGGCAATTTTCTATTGGCTTTTTTTTTCACTACTCTTCCAGGTCTCCAAAAAACAGATGGCACAACTTACTCTGTTCTCTCTCCTTCATCAGAAACAGCCGGCAAGAGCCATTTATGATTTTAAGGCACAAACGGCTAAGTAAGTAGGATAAACTTTAGCATGCACAAACAGGGACGCCGAGCTGAAAAGTACTGTTGTTTAACTACACAAAAACATATTTCAACACCTTACAGCATGAACAATTATTTCAGACTTACTTTATATTTGCATACTACTGTATGTTATGTCATACTCTATAACTTACCACGTCTTGAAACTACCTATTTCTAAAGCCTTTAAGTGTTTGCATGATTAAAGCTAATATGTGCAGAGCTCACTTTTACTTTTTGTGTTTTCATGGCTGACATATTACTGCTTCTTTTGTATGAGAACGCCTGCATGAGTGGTTTTCATTTATATTTGTTTTTGGGACTTCATACTGGTACAGAAAGGCCTGCAAATCCATGTCACTGACCATCTGTGTTGCAGGGAGTTGACATTTAAGAAGGGTGATGAAGTGAACATCATCAGGCAAATAGATAACAACTGGTATGAAGGAGAGCACAGAGGACGGGTGGGGATATTCCCTATAGCGTACGTAGAGGTAAATGTGCTTCTCTCAGAAGTCTGTCCGATTTATTAAATGCACCATGAGTAGGTTCGTCTTCTTGTTGCATTGTTCAACTCGATGTGCAGATTCTCTTTCATCTCACATTTATTTGCTGCACATGTAGAAGATGTCGTCCTCGGAAAAGCAGCTGCCAATTCGTCCTCCTCCACCAGCACATGTCCGAGAGATCGGAGAGGCAGTGGCACGCTTTAACTTCAACGCTGACACTAATGTGGAACTGTCACTGAGAAAGGTCGCTAGTTTGTGTTTATTTATTTTTTTCTGTGATTTTTATTTCATCTCAAAAAACGTAGTATATCAGTGGTAAAACTGTGAATTCAGGAAGATTTTCAAAATTCAATTAAAAATACTTTATTGATCCCAAAGGGAAATAATGCACATTTGTACAGTTTTAAAGAATCAAAGATTCACCAAATCATTTTGAGCTGTGAAGATTTTTTTTATGATGGTCTGTGCTGTCTGGCGTGTGTGTGTCGTGTGTGTGTGTGCGTGCGTGTGTGTGTGTGTGCAGGGCGAGAGAGTTATTGTATTAAGGCAGGTGGACCAGAACTGGTACGAGGGGAAGATCCCCAGCACAACTAAACAGGGCATCTTTCCCGTGTCCTACGTTGACGTTGTAAAGCACTCACCGTCTAAGAGCTCCTCCCACCACATAGATCCACATGGTTACTATAGCAACAGGACCCCAAGCTCTACGCCCGTCAAGGTAAGAAAGTCAACTTCAAACAAAAGATATACAATAGGGCTTTGAAAGTACGGAGTAAATATTTTAGAATCTGACACCATAAAGAGGTTTTAGCACTTTTTTTTTATAAATACAGACTTTGTCTACCGATTAAACTCTTTTTGACCTGTTAATGCACCCACTTACTCTTACTCCTCTGTTCTAGTTGTATTTATCACCCTCTGTCGCTTCTCTCACTTTATTTTCCTGGAGCCGTTCTATCACCTGCCTCCATCTTACACCACTCGTGACCTTCCTTCCCCTCAACCTTCTCAGAGAAGACCTGACCTTCAGGCGGTCACCAACGAGTGGCTGTCGCTCACATTGGACCCATCAGCATCCACTCCCACTCACTCTATCACAGCCACCCCAGTACCGCCCACACCTCCCCCTCTCCCCACTGACCTTTACTCTTGCCTCACGGCTCGAGAGCCCGCTCCGATGTCGCCTACTGCGTCGCCAAAAGGCTTCGCCCTTTCACGTCAGGTATCTTCCAGAACGCCACCTTTTAGTGAGAGAGGTGTCTGTTTGCACCACACCCCTGTTGTTCTTCCTGTTTCCCAGCCTGCTCCACCACCACCTCCTCCTCTTCCTCCACCCATCTCTCATCCTTCATTCACCTCCTCCCCTCCTGATGCTTCACTTCAATATAACAGTGACAGGGGGTTACATATCACTGAAGCAGCCCAAACTGGATCCATTACTAAGCCAGAAATTTACTCCTGCGCAGAGTCAGCACCAGTGAAGTCATCCACACAACTTCCAGAGCTGCAAAGGTCCAAAACATATGAAAACAAAAGCAGCAAAATGCCTGACATTGAGTTATATGTAAAAGACCCTTATGATGAGCTGTTATCTGTGGCTTTAGATGGTTCCAGCAGAGCAGATCATGGTGATGTTTTAAAAGCGCTTTCAGTAGATTCCCCACCTGCCAAACTCACCGAATCTCCGAGCAGATGGTTTCAGAAAAAAGACCAACAACGCCATCAACCTGCAGTGAAACTTGCAGACGTCAGCGAGTCACCTGGGAGCGTTCGCTTAAAGGTGCAGTTTCACAAACCTCTAACAATGAAACCACAGCCTGTTCTGTGGGGAGAGCAGCCGTTAGCTCTGAACGAACAAGCTGCTGATGCTGAGAGGCCACCATCAGTAGAAGGATACACAGAGTTATTCATTGAGGAAGAGGATGGAGATCTGCAGGATGAAGAGGATGAAGATCTGCAGGACAAAGAGGAGAACATTAGACTTGTAAATGAGAGGCTCAGTCCGCAGGTAGAGCATGGTGTTGAGTTTGAAACATCAGTGAAGTCCCTGAAGGAACATTGAGGAGAATGTTTGTCTTGTTTTTCACTAATTTATCGGTGAAGAGTATTAAAATATACATAAACAAAAATAATGTAGGTGCAAAGTTAACCAAAGAATTTAAAAACACTGAGATGTTCAGGTGAAATGTAAACTAATGAGATACTATTAATATTTTTTACCATTTATAACTGCAAGGGTCCAGTGATTTAGATTAAAACATTTTTATTACTGACTTTTTTACACACGTTGAATATCTCTTAATAGAGAAGTGTGATTTGTTATCACCCAAAATTAAATAATAGCTTCTGAGGTTACACAACACGCCAAATATTATTTACTGTTGGCCTAAGTTTGTACACATAGATGATCGTCATGAGTAGAGCTGAAATATTATTTCTACTCTTGTAGTCATTTGGAAAAGTAAGAAAAAAAAATGCATTTGAAAAATATTTAATTCTTTATTAATACTTTAATTTTATGAGTTCCTTGTGCGAAATCATAGAATTTATTTTAATATAACACACATATAGGGATATATATTGTCTAAATTGTTTTAGGAGACAAAATATTTAGTTAGATATTCAAAATGTATTTTTTGTTTTGGGGATTTTCTGCCTTCTTTCCATGTTCCTTCTGAGGTCTTGCCATCATCACGTCTTGACTTCAGGACCTCAAAAATATATATATTTTAATTTCCATAGGTCGAAGTGTCTTCTTCTTCTCCTCAGACACGATCAGCTCACTCTGGTCTCCTCTCCCCCTCCACACAAGCACCTGTGACCTCAGTACTTCCTCCGCCTTCTCCATCTTCACCATCTTCTGCTTTATCTCGGTCACAGCATCACAACCACAGCATGATCCCTACCTGTCCCCCTGCCTCCCCTCGCCCCCCATCCCTCCCACTGCTCACGACAGCTCCGCTTCCTGCAGCATCTCCCAGTTCGTCTGTCTCCTCCCCTCCTCCTCGCTCCTCTTCAGATGTTCTCTCACAGTCCTCTGCCTCACACCTCTCGAACTCGGCTTCCGCTCTGTCTCGTCTCCCTGCATCCCGCCCCATCCCAGAGCCACCGACCCTTCCTCCTGCCTCCTCTCCACCTAAAACTGCCTCCCCTCCCCTCTCCGCTCCACGCTCTCCCACCTCTGCCCCCACTGTGTCACATCCAGGACGTAGGTCCCCTAAGGTGAAGGTAAAGCTGGAATGTGGTGATGAAGACTATGATACCGACTCACCTAACAGTATTTATTCCCTGCGCTGTTGTGCTGTTGTTACAAAAAGAGCTGATTGATTGATTGATTGATTGATTGAGGCAGAACATTTTTACCCTAAATCTGTGATTTACTTCACTGATTTGGTAAAAATGGTTTTAAATGTTTGTTCATTTAAATGGTAACAATAGGTGCGTTAACGTTTGGGGCTGCTTTTAAGACTTTAGAAATATCTGGATTTTCAGTGACCTTAGAAACTAATCAGAGAATAAATACTAACCTGCATCTCATATTACCATGTAAGTATAAACTTGATGTTTTACAGAGAGGAGAAAACCTGCTAAAGTTCTTGAAAAGGAAAGTGTGAGCTGTTTCTTGGTTGTCTTGGGGTTTGATCAGAAGGATTTTTCATCAGCATCAGCATGTTGACTCATCGTGTTTTTACAGCATGTCATGAGTTTGTCTGCTTCTAAGTTTAGCGCCGCGTCAAGGTTGCTGACATGGTTACTGTTAAAGATTATAGGTGTGTTGCCTCTGGTCTTTGTGGCTGTTAAGCAGGATCCAGTTGTTGGCGGTAAACCTCCTCGTAGCCCCATCTTGTCCCGGCGGTCCTATCTGTCACCTGTTAGAGGTCGAAGGGTAGGGGGGCCATGACTTCACTCAACAGTGCTCCTGCAACACTTTGTTTCTGTGCAGGAAGCAATTCGCTAAAAAATATATTTTTTATTTATTGCAAATCACAGCACTGAGATTTTTCACTCAAATGAAGCTGCAACAAATAACAGATTTAAATTTGATTACTGTCTTTTTCTCTCTCCAACACAGCGGTTAGTACAGGATGCATTACATGGAGGAGGAGAACCGTAAGTAACGTTTGTTATTATTAGAATTCAGAGTTGTAAAGTAACTAAGTACAAATACTTCGTTACTGTACTTAAGTAGATTTTTTGGGTATCTGTACTTTA